>JAECUM010006587.1:0-16297 GCA_016617855.1 Megalonaias nervosa
ATCGTATACGTTAACGATGATCATTATTCGATCTGCTGTCCAAGATCAACAGGAAAACAGATTGCACTTTCCATTACTGGAATTACTGTAGATGAGGAAGTTGATCGAATAATCGCTGGGACATCTAACAATACTGAGTTTATGCAAATAACTGAACAACTCCCAGCTGATCAATCGAAGAACAGGAAATACCTGAAATATCTGATCAACATGAAACGTAGATTTCGTTATTCAGGATATTTCAGAGAGAGAAATCCAGATCATCTATGTACTGCACTGCCAACACATGAATCAGGATCAGTCTGTAAAATAATTCCCTCCGAGGATTATATCGACGGATCAGCATGTGGAATGGGAAAATCAGAAGCAGCATGGAAATCATTGAAAGATGGTCAATCCGTTATTATTGTATCGTACAGAAAAACATTCACCGAGAAAGTCAAGTCTGATTATGGAATTGAATCATACATGGATATTGACGGCAATATTACATTTACTCAAGGAGACAATAGACGAGTCGTAGTACAATGGGAATCGTTACACAGAGTTAGAGGCATTCAAGACGTACTTATCGTTGATGAATGGCATGGAATTCGAAGACAGCAATTCTCGTCAATCAAACACAGCAGAGATCGCTGGAATAAATTCGCTGGATTAGTAACTGCATGCAAGAGATTGATTGCCCTCGACGCAGATGCTGATGATGATGATCTTGTATTATTTCGAGATAAGATGGGCAGGTCATCAATGAAATTTATAATCAACGATTACAAACCCGATCATGACAAGAAGTTCATCGTTGAAAATTCTCACAGAATCAATCTTCACGATCTACTTGAACAATTACGACGCAACAAAGACACGAATAACAAAATGGCAGTATTCACTCATAATAAGCAGAAGACAAACTATTCCGTGGAGAATCTGGCAAAGCAACTACAATATCATGGATATCGGGTTAGATATTATCATGCAGATACAAATTCTGAGCAGAAGAAATCAGACTTTAGTAATATCAATCATGCATTCGATGATTATGATGTTGTAATTCCTAATCACACATTAGAAGCTGGAGTTAGCATCACTGATGAACGATTCAAGACAATGTATGTGTTCTCCGAGGAATTAGGATCGGCAGAAGCAACCAAACAAGCAATTCACCGATTTCATTGTGTTAATGAGATTCATTATTCAGCGACGAGAAAACAACGTGAATGTAGATTACCTCTGAATCGTGAGGGCATTGAAAAGGTCATTATTGATCGTGAACGATTGATTGATAACGATACAAAATTATTCAGATGTCCTAATGCCGGGGATTTACAAACTGCATATGGATTTGCTTATATCAGCGATATTATCGACGAGAATAATTCTAAGATGTATTTCACGGCGAGATTGATAACTATGATGGAGAATACCGGCTAGGAGATAATCGAACCTCCCATAGATTATGAAACATGGGCGAGAAAAAACAATATTGAACTTGATAAACAATGATCAGCATAAAATCAATGACAGAAATCTGATGCTTGTATTATAAAATCAGCATAATCAAAGATATAATGATTATTATTGAAATCTGATACCTGTATTAAATATTTATTATTTTGTTATTCTGATGCTTCTGTGATAATCAGAAAAATAAATAATTATTCACAAAATATTTTTGTCAAGGTAATAATATATACACACTTTTTCAGGTTTTTGAAAATTCTTGTAATATAGTCTTTTAGTACTTACTTAAAGTATGCAATTCCTTGATAAATAGTAATGCTGATCCTGATATCGTTGTTGTTGTTACTGATAGATCATCAGGTATAATGTCAGGTAGATTCAATGACGTTAGAAATTCTCTGATCATCGTTAATTTCTCCCGAGGATTTAGTCTATCTGATCGAAATACTTCAGTGTCAATCGAACGGCCATTATGAAATTTATCGACAATTACTCGCTGAGCTCGTTTTAGCTGTGTAGAATTCTTGTATAGATGTTCAATCTGCTCGGCTGGTAATTTACCAACATCGCATTGGAACATGTTATTCAAGAATGATTTCTTTGCCTCATAAGGTTCTAACTTTTCTTGTTGATTATATTTGTAATACTGAATGATGTTCTCTCCGTGATCATCATCACGGTGGTTATTATTCTCGTTAATTACTGATTGTTTTATCCGATCACCAACAGATGTTTTTAGAAATTCATCAACAACAGGATTATTCTTGATATCCTTGTTGCTTGGTTTTTCGATATTGTTTTTCCTCGCCCATGTTTCATAATCATCTATGGGAGGTTCGATTATCTCCTAGCCGGTATTCTCCATCATAGTTATCAATCTCGCCGTGAAATACATCTTAGAATTATTCTCGTCGATAATATCGCTGATATAAGCAAATCCATATGCAGTTTGTAAATCCCCGGCATTAGGACATCTGAATAATTTTGTATCGTTATCAATCAATCGTTCACGATCAATAATGACCTTTTCAATGCCCTCACGATTCAGAGGTAATCTACATTCACGTTGTTTTCTCGTCGCTGAATAATGAATCTCATTAACACAACGAAATCGGTGAATTGCTTGTTTGGTTGCTTCTGCCGATCCTAATTCCTCGGAGAACACATATATTGTCTTGAATCGTTCATCAGTGATGCTAACTCCAGCGTCTAATGTGTGATTAGGAATTACAACATCATAATCATCGAATGCATGATTGATATTACTAAAGTCTGATTTCTTCTGCTCAGAATTTGTATCTGCATGATAATATCTAACCCGATATCCATGATATTGTAGTTGCTTTGCCAGATTCTCCACGGAATAGTTTGTCTTCTGCTTATTATGAGTGAATACTGCCATTTTGTTATTCGTGTCTTTGTTGCGTCGTAATTGTTCAAGTAGATCGTGAAGATTGATTCTGTGAGAATTTTCAACGATGAACTTCTTGTCATGATCGGGTTTGTAATCGTTGATTATAAATTTCATTGATGACCTGCCCATCTTATCTCGAAATAATACAAGATCATCATCATCAGCATCTGCGTCGAGGGCAATCAATCTCTTGCATGCAGTTACTAATCCAGCGAATTTATTCCAGCGATCTCTGCTGGGTTGTGATTGACGAGAATTGCTGTCTTCGAATTCCATGCCATTCATCAACGATAAGTACGTCTTGAATGCCTCTAACTCTGTGTAACGATTCCCATTGTACTACGACTCGTCTATTGTCTCCTTGAGTAAATGTAATATTGCCGTCAATATCCATGTATGATTCAATTCCATAATCAGACTTGACTTTCTCGGTGAATGTTTTTCTGTACGATACAATAATAACGGATTGACCATCTTTCAATGATTTCCATGCTGCTTCTGATTTTCCCATTCCACATGCTGATCCGTCGATATAATCCTCGGAGGGAATTATTTTACAGACTGATCCTGATTCATGTGTTGGCAGTGCAGTACATAGATGATCTGGATTTCTCTCTCTGAAATATCCTGAATAACGAAATCTACGTTTCATGTTGATCAGATATTTCAGGTATTTCCTGTTCTTCGATTGATCAGCTGGGAGTTGTTCAGTTATTTGCATAAACTCAGTATTGTTAGATGTCCCAGCGATTATTCGATCAACTTCCTCATCTACAGTAATTCCAGTAATGGAAAGTGCAATCTGTTTTCCTGTTGATCTTGGACAGCAGATCGAATAATGATCATCGTTAACGTATACGATGCAATTATCACATTTATCTTCGATGTAATTATTAATGTGGTTATATCCATGTCTACGCTCGCAGATTTTACAATAATGACCTTGTTTCCTTGATATTGTAAATCTGTTTTGAGATACGTTGATTATACCGATCAACTGATCAGTTTCTCCTGTCAAAGCAGCAGAAATCCGCTCAAGATTCTCCGTGGAGATCTCATCGCAGTTAATAATTATTTTATTTTGAACTTCAACGTTATGTTCTGCATAGCGAGGCTGAATCGAAGTTGGGCATGTCAGTAATTCAGATGCGCTGAAATAATCGTCGTGGGAGATTAGCCGTTTACATGACGTGGTTTTACCTGGTTTGTATGATTTTGTTTTGTTCAGTTTGATGCTATACAGACCAGCCTGACGATCAATCTGCCAGTCTGGATTCTTTTGATCAGCGGCTCGATTTATTAATACTCGTTGTTGATCAAACGTTACCGGCGTTGATTTACAAAGAACATGATAACCATTATTTGTTTCAAATGCATATATATGTCTACGTTCACAATCACATAATGATGCAAAATAATCAATGACAGCTTCGATATTGATTTTTTCAGTATCTGAGTTGCAGATAAACTTTGTATCAATATCAAAGACAGGATATCTCAATCGGAATTTAGGGATAATTTCTGTTACTGAAGATTGATTGATAAATTCATTAGCGAATCTGTTAAAATCGCCATCGGAGATAAACCAGTAGAATCTATTGAAATGTTGTATAATTATCCCCTGACAGTATGCCTCGTTTTTATTATTACCAGGTACAATAAGACTATTAATAACGTCTTCTTTCGATGAATACCAGACAATGTCGTTAAATGAATTTAGAAACAGTGAATAATATTCCTGTAGATGCCAATAACTGAATTTAGCAACATCTTGTAATTCATTCTGAGGGGTTTCTTCAAGTGATTTAACGATAAAATCACGAAGTTCATCATTGAGGTCATATTCAGTCGGGCAGGATAAATAATTATTTTTTATTAAAATATTATTATTTGATATACTCGTATGCGTTGTGTTGTGTTTTTCATGTATATATATAATACTACATACAAATTATATATTTAAATTAATTTCTATATTCATTATATATAATGCCAGTCAATAACAACTGCATGTGGATAATTCAGGGAACGAGAGAAACGTGCAATAAGCGATGCCGTGGAGAATATTGTGCTCATCATAATTACATGCTCAAGAAAGGATCAGGAGGAACCAGACCTTGTCTGTGTTGCGGTAATGGATTACGTGGTAAATTAGACATCTGTACAAAATGCGGTAGAAATAATTACAGAACCACGCTAATCTATTATAATAAAAGAAAATTAAAATATGTGCCTCACAAAGAAAAACCTCCAACTGTTGAGGAGTTTCTATTGGATCACAGAAAAAAAAACAAGTCAGATTCTTCGATATATTCGATAGAAGCACCAGAATAACAGAATAATTATCGATTTTTCCGCCCCGATATTGATGAAGCCCCATCTGTAGATGACCTCAGGGTCAGTGACCCTCGTGGATTTATTAATAACCTCGTAGTATATGACGATATTATGTTAGATAAACAATCAAATCCAGCTCGGATATTTTCCCGTAGACAGACGTGATCTATGTTACTCAGCGATATACACAAATTCCAAAAGTGATCAGAGATAACTGCAATATTTTAGTCGTGTTTAATGGAGTAGATAATTATACCTTACAAAATATTTATTATACACAGTGTTCAGGGGATATGGATATGATCAAGTTTAAAAACTTCTTTTCAAAAGCACAAGCTGTTCCGTTCGGATTTATAACAATAAATCTACATGACCCAAGATCTAGATATCGTATAGGTCTGGATAAAATCTTTGGATAAAAACCAGAACAGCAGAGGAGGTGAACGACCAATATTGAGTGACCCTGTGAATAAACGAGTCGCATAAAAATTTGAAAAAAATACGTCAACGATGGAATAACAAAAATGAGCTAACCCAGACGATTTGACGTTATTGTGGTCTGTTTTCCACCGTATGGAAATATGCTCGGTTAGAGGTTTCAGTTTAACGTTATTGACCTTGTTTTTCAGCCTTTGTAAGAACCTTTATTTTTTAGACAAATGACGATTCAGACAAGTGGTCTGTTCAACTCCTCTGCTGCTTATATATATATATATATATATATATATATATATATATATATATATATATATATATATATATATATATATATATGTTACCTTCGCCTATATCTGGATTATACTCTTATTATGTCAAACCGACAAATGGGGGACCCGGGTGTCTGTGGTCATAGGTTCTTGCCTTTTCAGATCACAGACGTCTCACATCTTACCTCTGTCCGCGTGGGATCGAGTCTCGGCTCGGGCAAGTTTGGTATTTGAGAATGTTTTCTAGTAGCTTCCCATGAGTCGTTGGTTCTTCTCCGGAATTTCCCGGCTCTTCCTCAGGCAAATTGGTGTTAAGCCAACAAAACACAAACAAGTATATAAGTGGTTTGTCTATAATATAGACTCCACGTATAATTTTCTTTCAAAACAAGTTCTATTTTATTCTAGATTTAGGTTTCAGTTTGCTCATGTCATTAATAGGCCAATAGAATTATATCTTTGGTAAAATGCCAGCGCTTGATTCTATTAATGAGGGCTACGTCATAAGTATACCCTATAAAAACTCGAATGATCGCTAAAAGGAATGATAGATTTATATATCTTGTTGAACAGTAGTTGATATCGTCTGCATTTGTTCGAAGAGGGTTTCCGGTAAGTTTATATTTCTTCTATTTTTGTTTCAGCATACAGCACGTATGCGTCTTCTTTGCCTTTGCATAATTTGTTTAATTCAACAAACTAAAGTGACTAATTGTAATTGAGAGAATACTCGTAAAGCGGAAGTCTTTTCTACATTATGAAAGGATATGCAGATTGCTACGACTGTGTGGATTGAAACTAAGTAACAGAAAGAAGCAATAATTGTTAACCGACACTCTTAAAAATACAATTAATGAACTTGTATGTCACGGAACTTCCATGTGAGCTGGTATGTACCAATTGTTGCACCAATGATCAAACCTCACTTAATCCACAGTGCTTAAACACTATGATAAATAGGGTATCAGAATCATTGTTCGGTAAGGTAGATCTGGACCGATAAATCAGCCCTTCACCCGTGATGATATTGATTTTCGGGTGACATATCGTCCATCAGTATCAACACAGATTTTGTGGGCTGATTTATCGGACTAAGGTAGATCGTCCCTGGAGCTTTATTTTGTTATCATATTGTCGCATTTTGTGGTTACTGGCGTTGTAACACCAAACATTGTTTGGTTAAAATAATGGTACTGTCCGGTCACAAGAAGAAATCTGAGTACCTGACACAAGAAATGTGGAAGATAGCACATATTGTTTCTTTAGTGCGTACACCTATACACGTTTGAACTGGCATGTTGCAATTCCATGCAAAAATTACCGTTAGCTACCTTGCTTCACTACTCATGTACAAATGTTTTAAGTTGAACAGACCTAAGTTACCACTTGTTTTAAATAACATTCATTGGTCAACTTTGCCGTTCTAAAATGTTTACGTTTTGTGTTTTATTTAGTTTTCGAAGTTTAAATTTTTATTTAAAATTCTAATAAAATTTAATTTATAAATGTTTAATGTTTCAAATTTTTTTGCAGATAGAAATTATCTTGTTTTACAATTGAGTTTTTGCTGCATTAAAAAATTCATATAATTTAGTGTTATGTAAATTTAATTTGTATTGTATACCTGACCTTTGACAATGATAGAGGATAGAGTATTGGTGTCTATCTGCATTTTTTGTCATGCTTGTAAGTTATAAATAATGTGTTTTTCTATATGCAGTTCAGGGTCTTTAGTACAAGTCACACGGGTTATGTAGGCATTCAACACCAACTATTTCAGTAACGGGTGTCATTTTTTAGAATGTGATTCTACATACATTTAAGTGGCAAATATTCACCTAATTTGGATTCGTATAGATCCATATTCCTTTGGAAGGTCATTATTTAGACGCCCCGAGAGGTGCATCCGGCAAAATCAATGTTAATGTACGTAGACATTTTTGGACGAAAAGAACCTAAAGGTGTGATCCAGTACAATCCGAATTGAATGTCGCGCTCCTTGATGTCACGATAAAAGCTACGCATATTGATAAACAAATTTTGTACTACCCTCGATTGTGACGATTCCACTCGACGCGCTCTTATTTTCACCCAAGTTAAGGACATGGCCACCATTGTAAAAGTCCATAGCGATAGATAATTTTCGTCTGTAAGTTTATTGGTGACAGTTAAGGTGCAGAGCATTCAATAATCAGGACTGAATAGACTTTGGTTAAAGAAACTTAGTGTTAAATTTTAAAAGATCAATTTAAAATGAGTAAATGATCATACATGTCCCATGTGACATATTTTTATAGTTTGTTTTATACAGACACTCAGAATGTTCTGGAAGAGAACTTCAGACCCACATCCTGGTCATTTTGTTGTGTCTAAGGATATTATATAAAGTTGGTGTCAACAAAATTATTGATTGGAGCAAAAATAATAGTAGTTTTATGACAATTTCTACCCCCCCCCCCCCAAAGTAACCCTTCCCCTTCTACCTTAGGTCGATCCATGCTAAGGCTGGTATGCAAACAATCCATCTCACCATACTCATAAGATGAAATAACTAATGTTAAAATAAATTTATATGGCCTTTGTCATAAGTACTTTACAAGGACTTCAAATCATATTATGGGGTTTGGTTTACCCATGTGAAACAGTTTCATGTAAAAACAGCCGACAAGGAAAAATAATCCACTGTTTCCTCCCTGTATGACATTTGAATAACTTAACCTTCAGCTTTGTTATCGTTGTGTGGCCGGTTAGTATTTATTATACAGCTGATAAACAAATCCACCCATCCCATATAAAGTTATAAGTTGCAGTCTTTATTGAATGTAACAGAAATTATTATTTTAACCTTTAACTCAGTGCTGTCAAACCTTTTTGGCACCATCGACCACTGAATTTTTTCTTGAAGCGGAGGGCCTAAGCATGAAATGAAAGTAGGCCATTGACTTTTTTTTACATAAATGCACAAAAAATTGCTCAAGCTCTGTCGGGCCACTTAAAATCAGCCCGCAGACCGCATGTTGGACAGCACTGCTTTAACTTATTCGCAACGAGAATTTCCATTTTCTGGAGCTAAATTTATTTTGGTATCGTTTGGACAATGAGTTGTGCCAGCTTATCTAGCACATTCTGGACAGTTATGATATTTACGGAATGTGGTTTGCACGAGGATAAAATTTTAGAATCCATTGTAATGACCACTACAATCAGATGGCGGCTACGTATATAAGCACATATCAATGCTAGAACCATAGATGTGACTGGTGAGAGCGTTACTGCTGCGCTAGATATACTATTTGTTTCATCCTTTAATGTCTGTCCGTCCGTCCGTCCAGAGTTTATCTCCTGCACCACACGTGGCTTTATCTCATCCAAGCCTTTACGTTATATGCAGGGGTGGCACCCGTCTATCTCATACGTTTTCTACTGGTAAAGAGAATTATTACTGTGTATATTTATGTAGCGTGTGAATATAATTGCGAAATACATATAAGATTGCCTTTAACAAATTAAGTCAGAAAAATAATTCTATTCTCTCGGCAACAATAATTTGAGATTTATTTCTTTATAAAACATTATTGATTCAAGACGATGTATGTACAGTGACGTATATATATTTATGTAATTCCCACATCATTGTGCGTAGTGTTAAGAAACACGGAATTTTCTTGTGAATTTCCTTTCATTTTGTAATTGTACACCGTCTATTCGTGTAATATTTTGTGCAATGAAGAGGTGAACCAAAGCACTGAAGTACAAAAATATAAATAATGTATGTTTTATTCACAAGTAGGATGAATGTATAATTCATTTTCACTCGTATAGCGATACTGAATTATTGAGTTCACTCATAGTGATATTGAATAATAATGATTAAAAAATGAAACAATTTATCTCGTGGCGTCCAGTTCAAGATCATGACGCATTACCGGTTCTATAGCCCTCGTCCAATGGTCACGAAGCAACTACGTATGGCCCGCCTTCCAGTCTGTCGAAGGGTCCAGCTAGAGCCTCCTTATTTCATTCAGACCCGTTTTCTCACTGTAAGCACATCGCTCGTGCAGCATACAGTAAGCCGAACTCAGTATTTTGAAATAGCTATATACGAAAATAAACCACCCTCGTATTACGACTCTATGGTCTTAAACAAAGTATTAAAAAAAAAAAAAACTCGAGGAGCTAAAAATTTTGTAAAATTTATTTCCCTAGAATACAAAGTGAATATTGGAAATTAACTTACGGAATTGTGAATTAAATCCCAAACAGTTCTTAAAGTTCTATCACCAATCCTAATGAATAAAGTTCTAATTAAATTTCAGTGGTATTCAAAATAAGATCCAACACCTAATGTGTTGATTTGCCTTTTGTAGTTTGTGACGTGGAAATGTGCCAATGGTCTTTTGATGGATCACGATAATATAATAGAAGATGTCCTTTTCTGAAATCACTATAATTCCAAGTTTATTGAAGAGCACTTTGTATTTCCAGTCAATAATAATCTGAATATATAGTTTCCACCCAAATCAAATACTAAACCCAACAATAAGAATGATTCTCCTACAAGGTGTTAAAGCGAGAATGAATAATTTCTCAAGTGAACAAAATTAGAAAGATAAAAAAGCTGGTTCACGCTAAATGTCAGAAGTGCAAACTGAAAGTAGATGCAACGCATTCTGTATATGCGAACCCTTCTTGACAAAAATGAGCTTTGATGGATGGATGGATGATTTAGTTTAGTTTTTAAATAGTTCACGTTCGATGTTTTCCTAGGTAAATTAAGAAACAAATATTAAAATATGTCTAATTAACATATATTTCATCTTCTAACTTGCAATTTACGTACATGCTAAGTATAAATCTCACAGCTAAGTACACGCATGACCTCATAGAGGTCATATATATATATATATATATATATATATATATATATATATATATATATATATATATATATATATATTACACACTTCTTTTCTGTTAAACCGACAGCTTGTTTTGATACGAAAGACTCAGTAAATGTCTTTCGTTCAATACACGTTCCATTTTAGTTTATGTCGTATTTTGGTTTCGGTTTTGCTTATGTCATTGGCACAAAGGACAATATATTTAACTCAGATGTTTTAAAGAGAAACAATGACCACGTGATTCTATTAATAGAAGTCCAAGTCAGAAAGATACCCTTTTTAAAGTGAATAATTGTTAACAAAAGCAATCAGAATGCAATGAGGAACAACAACAACAACAGCAACAACAACAACAACAAAAACCAACAAAACAACAACAGCAAATATTACTACTACTAATACTACTACTTTTGCTACTGTCCCATAAAATAAGGTGTGTGTGTGTGTGTGTGTGTGTGTGTGTGTGCTTGAATCCGTGCATGCATATGTATGCAAGTAGGTATCTATGCTTCCTAACGGTAAAGCATTCTTCAGGAGTCGTATGCATACAGATAACATTTCTGTCACTTTAAAAAAAGCATAGTTTAGCCTGAAAGGTTGTAATTTGGTTTTATAAATTCGAGTTCTAAACTTGTTTTTTTTTTATTTGCATTAAAATACAAACAGTTCAATATGATTTTGCCCTAGCAGCCAAAACGTTGTGCAGAATCGCGTGTTACTTTTTTGGGGTGTAAAAGTTAGTATCAAATACATACATACATGTACGATAGCATCCTACGTGCAAACGGACGTACGTACATACATACTTACATTATACCTGAAACTAACACACAGTATATATATATATATATATATATATATATATATATATATATATATATATATATATATATGATCGGAGTTTTTTTAAAATACTTTTTAGTGCAAAAATCACTCTTTTTCACTCACTTTATTTCTTGTAAATATTCATCTCTGTTCATATGTATATCCAGGTTTTATATTCTTATGGTGGTTATTATATTTTTAATATTGCTTTCATTGTTATATATTTTCTCCACCCACAGATCTATCTATTGGACGGACTAGATATATATTTAATTTACTATTTGCATGTATATCCCTATCCAGTATTCACACACGCTTTAGTATTTATTGTATCCACTCATAACTTCCTGTTTTGCTCACGGATCTAGTTATTTCTCGCAACACACATCTGTCAACTCCCTATATCTACGAGGCGCCGTAGCGGACAAAAGCTGGTCCAGTGAGAAAAATGCAGTTGAAATTTCGATGTCGTATGTTGAGAAATCTAATATCACGTTTTGGATCAAATTGCATGTCCTTAAAGTTCCATTTTCGAGATCGAGATTGTAGATTTTATATGTTGAATTATACAGTGGTGGTTTAAAATTGTATTTCCTATGTCGAAGTTTTACAGTGTATATTTTGAATTACACAACGGTGATTGAAATTTCAATTTCATATGTGGAGAATCCCTAATTCACACGTTGTAAAGCAACTGTTTGTGATCAAAGTTCCATTTCATATGACGAGTATTAAGATTTCATCTGTTGAATTTCACATCAACGAGAAGCAGCCTCCTTGTTTAAAAATAACGCGGTCCGTTCACGAGAGCGACCTCTTGCGAAGAACTTTATAGTAATTCTCGACCTGTGAATGGTAACTTTCAAACTGTAAATGCATGCAATGTAATGGCGCCTCATAACTGAATATACGAATGACGTATCTTAATACGCGATATTATTTTGAATTGTTAAAGTGAACATTGTATAATGTTACTTTTAACACCAACACATCATTTCATCATATAAAAATAGCAATTCTGACAAGCACAATAAAATGTCCAATCACCGCTGTGTAATTCAACAGATACAATCTAAAAAATCAACATACGAAATGGAACTTTCAGCACAGTCAATGTGATTCAACAGGTTAAATTGAAACTCTCGACATATGACATTAAAATTTCAACAACCGTCGTGTAATTCAGAAGATACAATCTAAAAACTCGATATTGGACACCGAATTTTCAACCAGCGCTGTGTAATTCAACAGATGAAATCTAAATACTCAACATATGAAATGGAACTTTCAACATAAACTCTTTGAACCAATATGTAAATTAGGAATTCTCGACATATGACATTGAAATTTCAACCATCACCGTGTAATTCAAAAGACACAATCTAAAACCTCGATACAGAAAATATAACTTTCAACCACTAATGTCTAATTCAACAGATAGTCTAAAATCTCAACCTAGAAAATGGAACTTTAAGGACAAGCATTTTTGATACAACACATGAAATTGGAATTCTGGATATACGACATTAAAATTTCAACGACAACGTTTTGATTGGCCCAGCTTTTGTCCGCTACGGCGCCTGATATATATCTACCCTTCTCTTGCGATTGTCAATCTTGTCCGGCACGACTCTTAAGTCTATACCAGTCTATCGAACAACATACGTGACATCTGTGATTCATTGAGCAGACAGGGCGTGAACAAGTCCAACATAATTAACCTTCCCTACCTTCACTACCTGGTCGATTGTTCATTGTCATATAAAAGCAAGGTACTAAAGCAGTTAGTTATTGGCAAGGTACTTCAAGTGGGTAGCACAAAGCGTATTGGTTTTGGCAGCTGGATACACATACCAGTAAGTGCCTATATTTACATCTACTTTTGTAAGTAGTACTTAACTCTCTCTCTCTCTCTCTCTCTCTCTCTCTCTCTCTCTCTCTCTCAAACTGTATTGATACCTTACAGTTGACACTGAAACCAAACCCATCAACCGTATGTGCTATGGTGCCCAGTGGCAAAATTTATATCCCTACCCCCACCTAAGTTCAGTCTAACCTGGCAGAAATTTTACTTGGGATGAATATTTATTAGATCCAATATCTTCTTAAGAAACACGTTTGTCCCATTAATAGTTAGATAACTCTTGATTCCACAGAGAGTATATATAAGGAAAGTCGACAATAAATAAAATTCCCTAAGGTAGTCACCACATTTGATTTAAAGAATTTAGATATGTTTATATTTTGGGCTTCCCAGTTAAGGACCGACGACCTTGTATTACGAGCCCAAGGCTCTAACAACCGAAATTCTGCGGCTCCGTAGCAGATTGGTGTTTTTCAGAAACAAAATGTATGTAGAGATGCATTTTTCTGAGGAAAAACGTCAGTACAGCACAAAAAGAAATGAACAAGAAATATATAAACGAGAGGAAAGAAGAAAACGACAAGGAAGTGTGACGAATTAACAAGCCTGCCAGGCCATTATTTTGCGCGATTATTTTGTTTTTGTTATTGTTGTTATTGTTGGTGATGTTGATGAAGAAGATGATGAGACCAGATCAAGCATTTTCAAAACATTTTAATAGATAAACTCGTGTACAGTGTCGGAAATATTCATAGTATACAACTTGATTTAGAATACAGCTAGAATCAAAGAACATTAAGATTCTATTTTTACCTTCGATCCCTCTTCTAGACTGCCAAATATCCATGACGTAGATGCACCATAAGTATCCAATCTACTTTTTAGGGATTGAGCGTCACCTTGACCTTGCTGATCTAAACAATTGACAGAATATTGGGGGGGGGGGGCGGCGCTGGCGACCGAGTGGTCTAATGCGCTCTCCTTTACCGATATCTATCATCTCACCTCCGTCCGCGTGAGTTTGAGTCTTAGGCTCGGCCACTGTGGGTATGAAAGAAAGTTGTCATTAGCTTACCGTGGAGCGTTGGTTCTTACCTCGGCTTTCCCGGGTTCTTTTACTCCACCAATTATACTGGCCGTCATGTATAGCCTATCTTGCAATGAGAAATGGTGTTGTTGTTGTAGTTGTTGTAGGGTTTAACGCCATTTTTCAGCACAAGATAGGCTATACATGGCGGTCAGTATAATTGGTGGAGGAAGAACCCTGGAAAACCCCGGGAAGAACCACCGACCCATGAGAAGCTACTGGCAGGCTTTCTCACGTGCCCACGTTAGCCGAGCCCGAGACTCGAACTCAAGCAGACAGAGGTGAGATGGCAGTGATCCGTAACGGTGGGCGCTTTAGACCACTCGGCCACTCGGGGCCCCAGAAATGGTGTTGAACTCAACAACAACAACAACAACAATAGCAACAATAATGTTGTTGATGTTGTTGTTGTTGTTGTTGTTGTAGTGTTTAACGCCATTTTTCAGCACAAGATAGGCTATACATGGCGGCCAGTATTAATGATGGAGGAAGAACCCTGGAAAACCCTGGGAAGAACCACCGACCCACGAGAAGCTACTGGCAGGCTTTCTCACGTGCCCACGTTAGCCGAGCCCGAGACTCGAACTCACGCAGACAGAGGTGAGATGGCAGTGATCCGTAACGGTGGGCGCTTTAGACCACTCGGCCACTCGGGGCCCCAGAAATGGTGTTGAACTCAACAACAACAACAACAACAACAATAGCAACAATAACACATTACAGAGCCTGGACTTTTAATGTGAATAAATTGATATCAATACCAGGTCTTTGCTAATGTTTGAAACATAACTGTGACTTGTTTCAGCAAATTATATTCATTACCCATACCGTGATTCCTTGACGATTGCATATAAAGCATCTCCAGATGGTTTTCTTTCAGTACAAAATTTATTACCGTTTTTATTAGGTTTTGTATGTGTTGCTTTTATAGAGCGTCGGTCTTGTAATCTCAAGGTTGCGGGTTCAATACTCGTGCAGGCAAGTCCGTGTCAGCTGCCTCTTTATGTCCATGGGTGAGGTACTTAGATCCCATTTCCTCGGCATGATGTAGGCAATCATGTGTAAAAAGTGCCGTTGAAAATAACATAAAGAAACGAAGAAAAACAATCCCCTATTATGAAGATAAAATTCTTCATGAAACTAAAATTCTTCACCAAAAATGAAGCAGGCGCAGTTAGAGACTAAAATGCAGTCCGTTCTACATTTATCTGACGGTGGCGGATCGGTCCTTTCCTTTATTTTGCTATAACTGGATAACGAAATTATTGAACTGGAGAGGGAGGAGTCGCGCGATCTGTGAAACGACGGGCTTAATGTCTTGTGTATAAAACAGCAATAATAAAACAGAAAGTTTATCTGTGCCGAACTGACTCTCTGGCAACCTGCGGGTGGGAAGATGTTCCGCAAGGTATGATCTTATACTTCATTATACAATGAACATCACGATTTCTCAAAATCGTTTAATATTCATGAACATCCCATGCAACACCATAGATAATAATTTTAAACCGTTTACAGTGTCTGAACGCCAAGTCAGTGAATGCAATTTCTTCCCGGTGTCGAAATTGAATCTGAATAAGGCGTTCTTTTTTTTTTCATGGTAGAAGAGCATTGACTATATTTACTTAACTGAATCGAGCTTTAAATATAAGTTTAGAATTCAGTCAAAAATTACCTTGCATTAGAACCTTTAACCACACGGTA
>JAECUM010006588.1:0-15894 GCA_016617855.1 Megalonaias nervosa
ATAAATTGGTTTTGTGAGTGTTGGACATTATTATTATTATGAGTGTGTTATCACACCATACCATATCATACTCACATTCCTCGCCATTGTTCATTGTTGTTTGTTGTTTGGTTTGTTTGTTGTCGTTGGGGTTTTTTGGGGTGGGGTGGGGGTGTTTTTTTCTTCTTTTTTTTACACACTTATGAATTCGAAATTATCTAGCGATGTCATGAAGTGCATCACATTAAAGTTCTCAACTATTACGCTTATCGCTTTTTAAAATGTATCAATACCTCAATAAAATTCATTAATGGACCTGCCTAACACTATATATGAACTTATGAATAGGAAGATACTTGGAGAAGTCGTCGAGAGCAATGCGGTAAAGTTCATCGATAAACCTGCATATCGCTTCATAAGAATAAAACGAAATAACAGTATGGAATTAAAAAACGAGTTAACAGAGTAAATGTCATTGAAGTTTATCAACGAACTTTCCAATCAATCGAAAACTGTAGTCTTATAATAGCATCGGATCTTCCTTGGTTTATAGAACTTTAGATTCCGTAAATAGAATCATGGAATATCATTCTCTATATTGCTTTGTAAGTATGAATGTTAATCATTATACGCTATAATAGCCCCTGGAGATCTATTTGTAAGAGTGTCTGTCGGATTGTAGATAAGTGTGTTGGTCTGAAATAATTGGCGTTTGTCTGAAAGAAGACGTGTATTTGTCTTTCTCTTCGTGTGTTTGTCCACCCACGTTCAATTCCTATATGACCCCTAGAGAGTTCTACCCATATTCAAATGCCCATAAGACCTAAAGCGTTCCATCCATGATAAATTCCCCAAAAGGGTCTAGAGTAGCCCATTCCTGGTTTTAAATTCCCATAAAACAGAACAGAATTTCCTACGTCAAATTTCAACAGATGACCATGGTGACCATCGATATTAAATTCCCATAACCTCCATATCATCCCATCGACCATGTCAAAATTCCCATAGACGGCCATAATATCATATTCTCCATGTAAAATTCTTGTTGATGACCATATTGGCCATTCCCATTATGGGCCCCTAGTGTTCCATCTATGTTAAATTTCATAGATGGTCATAGTGAATCATTCCCCATGTTAAATTCCAATATATGGCCACAGTGACCATTCCCATGCTAAATTCCCACAGCAGATAATAGTGTTCCATCCTATGACCACCAAATTAAATTCTCATACAGTGCCATAGTGTCACATTTAGAATGTTAAATTCCAAATGCTGCTATAGTCGTCCATTTACCATATTAAATGCAGCATTCCTTAAATAACAAGAAAATGTGCGATGAGTAATCTGGTTTTAATTAATTTACCTACAATAAGTTATGAGTGGTAATAATCAAGTTTCTTTATTTCATAATTATCGAGTATTCTATATAATTATGGACAAAATAATCAAGGATATTAGTTTCTGATTCATCATTTAATTCGCCACAAATTCTACAAAATAAAGGTATTCAAGACAAGTTGTGAACATATTTTTACACAAATTCCGTGTTGCATGTTACAAATTTTATGGTGCAGAATACATTTTTAAGATATATAACTACTTGGCTTAATGAATGGCTTGCAGCAATCGTTGCTTTAAGCGCAGTATCAAATAAACACCGTAGTTATACAACTGTACATTAAAAGCACAATGAATAAAAGCGATGTTAACTCTCGGGTTAATAACTCTTACATTATGAAGATCAAAGATATCAAGCATCGCTCTCCACCAATATATGCAGGTTTGATACCTTTCTATAAAGTGATGCATGCTTCGAGAACTAAATATTTATTGAAAATCACGTCCTCAATCACCGAAGTGGTTCAAGAAACAGATAAGCTATCATACATGACTAGACAGGCCTGTATGATGCTTATCGCTTCCATAGCTTCTTGGTATGCAAGGCAAGCTTAGACTCTACGTTTGTTCTTTCTCTGTGTTCTTTTTCCAGCTGGAGATTGACCTTTTGGAGCCGTTTGTTCAGTGCCATCAACTTGACCCTCTCTGACAGGTCTCCTCTTTCAAGTAGAGCCTTCGTAATCTCCGTCTGTGGGTTGGCAGCAAATTCATTCATTGTGATGTCCAGCAGGTGAGTGCAGTTGCATTTGTCTGCCACCTGTAAGTAGCGCAGCACTTCATCCAGGGGCATCATTCCGGGTTTTCTGTACTCTTTCCGCTTCACCTTAAAGGCCGCGACAACAACACCTTCGCATTCCCTCTTTAGACGATCCATCTCGTATTCCTCCGCCAAGGGCAGCAGTCGCATGGCGCGTTCCTCTTCAGAAGAGAAACAAAGATATATTCAATATGTATCACACATTTTACATTGCCCTTAATAATTAGCGAATCTACTAAACTAAACAACGATGCAGTTTCAATATAAATAAAAGAAATTCCGCAGAATACTATTTATTGCATGATCTGCAATATTTCCAACCTCAACCCTGGCCTTAAATATGACCCTCACTCAAAAGGTGGGTCACTCACGGTTGTGATCCACTTATCCTGGCATTGAATAGTACATTGCAACGTGACTGCATCCGTCAGCAGTATTGTTTTGTTTTTTTTTAGACCGTCTGGACTATACAAGAATTTCATGTTTACGCCTCTCGGACAACTATAACAAGAAATATGACACATCTATCTGGCTATCCGCTGTTACACAACACTTGCTTAAGTAAACAGTTATTTTAAATACATCCAGATTAGACAGGGTAGTACCGTGATTAAACAACATATTAAAACAATCCATTTAAACAACATATTAAAACAATCCATGCGTAATAAATTGTGCATTAAGTTACCTCAATCGACCACCAGAATAAATAACAAAATCCATTAAAGGTCGGAATGATATATTTATTACATTAATCAGAAATATTAGAGTATTTTTACGCTCTGGTGTAAGTCTATGACCACTGATATTAAAAGATCAACAAAGTAAAGAATATAAGATCAGTAAATAAAAGAAGCAAAAGAGTATCAAAATTACTACTACCAATGCTATACTAAATGATCGTGGCAATTTAAATAATTGAGACGATGATCTTTTCTTGTAAATAATTTTAGTGCTAATTGATGAAACAAATAGTTTTTACGCAAAAATTATAGTTTTGAAGAAACAAAAAACATCCAGGTTCCATAAGATAAAGTAGTCGAAAAGGGTTTCAATTAAGAGCTATATAATTAAAGTTTCTAACATTTTGATCTAACGTGTTAATTCTACTTTTAGATACTTAAGTTGATCGCCAAAGAAAATCCTTTGCTGATGGCCGTGTGCATCAAACGAAAGTACTACAGTGTTCGTCTGTATCGCTAGTATGCAATCGAACTGTTATCAGTACTTTAAATTTCGATGTAGATTTTACGGATATACGGAAATACATCTCTCTCTCTCTCTCTCTCTCTCTCTCTCTCTCTCTCTCTCTCTCTCTCTTTCTCTCAGCCTTTATACTAGAAGACTTCGAAGGATGGTTCCATTCGTGGTTGTTAGTTACCTGTGATAGTATAGTCGACCCTGGGGTCAATGTAACTGAGAAGATCCACCACATCTTCATATTCCTTCTGCGGAAGGTCAAGGTCTTTCTTTTTGTCCTTCTTCTCGGAGCTTAGAATTTCATCCAGAACAGGGGAATTGTATGCCAGTAGATTTTTACATGTGAATAATTGTTTGCCTCCGACCTGAGAAAGAAAAACAAACCTAAGCCTTAAAGGTGAAGACAAAAATTAAATTTCGATCATGTTTTGATTTGATATGTACATAATTTTGAAGGAGAAAGAGAGTGAGTGTCACAAATCACATTTACAATTGTCTGCCGTCATAAACTGATCGAACATTTTCACGGAGAAAACCTGAAGCCAAGTGACGATGACGTCCCGTGTCGCCTCATGGACGTCATGATCGATCCTTATCCAACACCATCAACCTGTCCCTCTAGACGGAGAGTGAAGATCATAAAGAAAGAAAGGCATTCGATAGCCCGTAACAATTATCTTAATCTTCGAGCTACTCACAAAGTGACTTGCTGTTACTCCAGAATGGCTGATTTCACTTGCACAGTCAAATTTAACGAGCTTAAGTCTCTAGATCACACAAAGAAAGCACCTGTCTTTATTACAGACCTACATGTATTGGAGTCTATGTTTGAGAAATTGAAACAACAGTGACAAGCTAAAGATCAAGATCATATGAGATTATCCATCACTCATGATGTTTTGAAATTTCCTAATTCTTTCGATTTTAGTACACCTGAGGAACTTCCTGGATAAAATTCAATACGACTAACAATCGAATGATGAGTTTGACGCAACTGATGGAAAAGCCATTCTTGATATGAAACACGTTTAAGCTCCTTCATGCAGCGGTAAACGCAAAATTGTTTATTGGTGGATCAGTTTCCTGGTACCAAACAAAGTATCGTCCAAACTAAGAACCATAAAGATCATATATGTTTAGCATCTGTCATCATGGTGGCTCGAACTCGTAAAGAAGATGATGATGATGATGAAGATGAAGAAGAAGAAGAAAAGATACACCAGAATGGAAACGATTATGGACTAGTATTAGACAATCGGACAAGGCCAAACAACAAAGAGATGCATAAATCCATATGGAATATTTTAGGAATTTCGAAAGAGATCGTGCGTGGAGTTCCTGAAATGAAAAAGCTTCAAGATGTGCTCGCCGCTCGTTATACATTGAATGTGTATCGTCATATCGTCATTGAGATACCCCGTTTCGAGGACCTAATTTTCCATACTTAAAATACATCACATTTACCATTACCAAAATCATATCGATGCTATTCCTAGTATCAAATCATTTCTCGGATGCGGATAATATTGTGACAAATGTGACCATTAATTTGCCAATTGAGCGTAACATATTCATTGTGGAGATAGAAGCTGTGACTGTTTCGTGTCCAGACCTTGTATTTGTGAAGGATTCGGTGCTCAAATGTAAGAGCCTCATTCCATCATTTTGCGGGTGTCATCGCATGAAACAATTCAAACAGCAGAAAGTTTGCCACTTGTGGACGGCATGATCGTACCAAAGACAAATAGTCACACATTAGTCCAGGAAAGAAACGATTTCGTACTTATGACCAAGTATTTGAATTTAAAGACATGACAACGAACCCGAGAAATTACTGACTGACCAGAACACGAAAAAGAAAGAGGGCATCTTGTCAATTTAATGTTCTCAAGATGCTCTCATTAATATTCCCAGTTGTGTGTGACTCATAGCGCTTGCAACGACTCTACTCAGAAACCTTTATTTCATCACTGTCGCAATTGTAGGGTAATTCTGGGGGGACCTGAAACATATTTCTTGGCTCACATACTCATTCTCATTTTGCTAAGTGGATATAAGACCCCACCAACGACTACTGGAGTGATGGAGGATTGAATGGAACTGTCATCGATACACTATTGTCATTGTTTACAATTTCTCGGGATATCAAGGATAATTTCTTTTGATATATTATTTAGAACAAGGAAATGTATTATTTTGGAATTACAGGAATGGATAAAGGCTGTTTTCCACACATTTTCAATACGAATCAAATCAACAGTGATGTTGTGACAATTTCATTAAGTCTATTCCTACGACCCGATAGTATGCGAATAAAACAAACCAGAAGCTTTCAACGCCTGGTACCAAGTCCACTCTTGATATCTTTTTGAAGAAGATACGTTGAAATATTGTCGATACGATGTGGTAATTGTACAAAGTTGCTTTGGAAAATTCGGACAGTTATTTCTCGAGCAAGGAGGTATCGATAACTTGATAATTTAAAAAACGTGTACAGAAAGACGTTCATGCCTGAGAACAAAGTATCCATCATCCCACCCGAATCCCATCAATATGTAAACCGCCGATATTCAGCTAATGCATTCCGTTGGTTACATTACTTGTCTGAAATGCAAGACAAGCGGAAGGAACATACTTGAAACGGTGGAGAAAAGATAATTCGATCGTATACTGTTGATGGTTGGGGTTTAGAAAATCCACAGATTGTGTACGAATTCCACGCATTCTTATATCATGGATGCCCCACCTCTTTTCCTCAAAGAGACCTTAAAAAACCCTTCTCAAAGTCCACCATGGAAGAGTTGTGTGCGAAAACTTACCAATGACGCTAGAGTCTTTTTGGACAGTCAAGGATACAAAGTGGTAGAATTTTAGAAACACAACTAGGGTCGACGTTTCAAACCAGATTCAGACTTTCGATGCATCACCAAAGATTACGATGTGATGGACATGACACCTTTGAATCCACGCGACAGTTTATTTGTAGGACGGACCAGTGCTACACGCTTGTTTTTACGAAGAAGACGAATCTCAAGTAATGCAAATCAAATACATCGATTGTGTTCCTTGTATCCTTGGGTGTGCAAATATGCTCGATTCCACACTGGGAACATTGAAATTTTAACAGAACACCCGACATAGAACACATTGGCCAACACGAAATTTTGATCAAATGTACCGTTCTTCCAAGAATGTACGTGTACCATCCCGTCTTACCTCATCATTGTCAATGAAAAATGATGTTTCTTTCATGTCGCACATGTGCGGAAGAGTGGAATCAACACAAGCCTTGTTGTCACAATGAATAAGAACAAGCTCCGACAGGAACGGGGGTGAATGTTGAATTATTTCATGCTCTCGATCGAGAATATGATTGTTAAAAGTATAGGAAAGTTTGCACTTTCTTACCATAAAATAATACCAATAGGATGACGACTCAAGTCTAAAGATTTTGTTCATGCTACATGAACGAGTTTCTGAAATTGAAACAAGAGCTATCTGCTATCCTTCCTAGCGTCACATTCCGGAAGACAAGAGATTAATTCATACAACAGAAGCCTTAAAGTCGGGTCAAGATCAAGTCTTTTGTGTCAAAATGTTAGATCCTCTCAAGATTTCACGTTTGCCAGGTCATCTAATCGTCAATTGATCATTGGGAACGTGTATTAAATCGTCTATGAGAAATGAATGCGACTTCCCGATCAAAACAAGTTATCCTCCTGGCAGCCTTCTCCAGTATAGAAAGGAGAAGGTTAGAAGACAGAAAGACGATTGTGACCAAATACTTCTACCGAGAATGATGAATTCCATACCGAAAAGTGGGATGGACCCAATGACTTAAACTTCAATGGAGTCGATTGTGATGCTGCACCCTGCGACCAGAGTTATGATATTCCCTTGCGCCAAGAATGAAGCAACGTGGCTTCGCTCCAGTGTCCCTGCCATCCATGAGGATAGTGATCAACACGCACAAAAGTCAATCACATACTATTATGTGGGTGTCTTGGCATCCATATACTACACGAATATGTTTCCTGTGGTCTTGCCTGGTGATAAAGATTTTGACAGTCGATTACACTTGTTCAAAGGGAAATTGCCAAAGTATCTGGGAGGACTCGTTCCTGAATCTTTAGCGAGAACCCGATTTGTCGACTTGGGTCGAGGTGACCAAGCACATTGTTTCAGTTGTTGTGTGAAACTTGCAACTTTAAGCTTAACAAGAAACATACCAGACAATTTCCGTGCTGTCGCTAGTTCCCTTAGTGAGTGCAGACTATGAGAAAACATGAATATTTAAGAATATCACACTTAGAATCTACTTTTGGAGTGACAAGAATGCATTTACAGAGAGTTGATACAAATTCAGGTGAAATGTTTTAATCATTTGTATCTATAAGCTATTAAAAATAGCTGATTCCTTTTAAAAGGTGAAATGGTCTGACAATGATCCTCCGCGAACTTGTTATCAGCTATGTCACGGCTTCTGTCATCAGTCTTACATCGAATTCCATCGGAGGAAGTCAATGGTAACTTTCAAGACTCGGTAGATTAGCAAATACATTTAAAAGAACCGATACCACAAGACGATAAGATTCGTTTGAATTTGGACGACGTGTCGTATTTGTCTAAGTGACTAAATATCTTGAATTTCATTTACCAGTAGAATCTCTTTTGCAAATTTATAACCAGTACACGCAAAAATATGACAGCCAAAGCTTATCTGTGCAAGAAAAAACTCACGGTATTAAAGTGGTACATTTAGTGATCGATACAAATCGAACCCTGCGTGAAGAAATACATCGTCGTACTTTATTATTGTCTCATACTTACCAATAAGTCTATGTGACTTGTGACCTACACCAACAAATGTACGACTGGAAGGATGTTCGTGACTTGAAAAGTCTTGGATTTGACACTTGGAAATAAGTGGTGACTGACTATCGCTCTGTGTTTGTGTGTGTGTGTGTGTGTGTGTCTATGACGAAGGAAAGAAAACCTGAACTTTGTTTTGTTCAAAATCAGAATATTTATGTAGTACTATACAAAACAAGAACTTTGCTTTGGGAAATGTAAATATGTTTTGCGGTACCAAAATATGAAATTTAGTTTTTAAATGTGACATGTTTTGTTGTACCAAAATATGAAATTTGGTTTTTAAATGTGACATGTTTTGTTGTACCAAAATATGAAATTTGGTTTTTAAATGTGACATGTTTTGTTCTACCAAAATATAAAATTTGGTTTTTAAATGTGACATGTTTTATTGTACCAAAATATGAAATTTGGTTTTTGAATGTGACATGTTTTGTTGTACCATGAAGAAACATTAACTTTAATTATTGAAAGGTGCATATTTATATTTCACCGTAGAAATAAATAAAACAGGTATAACATGTTTTGTGTTCTTCGTGATTGTCTCCGATTTTCTCAAACTACTTGAGAGTTATGCTTTTATATCTTCCGTTCTCAAAGTGATATCGTTAAAGTTGTGATCCACCGTATTTTAGCATGCTTATTGCTGTATCAAAAGTGGTTCATTCAAAACCGAATTTGTCAAACGTCTGATCGAACATAAACTACTTTCGTTCGACCGTCCTCCACAACATATCGAGTGGTGTTACAAGGAGTGGCAATCGGCTTACACTTTGCTAGAAAAAGTAAAAGAGAATCCATTTCATCTGTAGAAGGAATTCTAATTCTAGCCAGTAAACATCTCGTCGTCTCCAAGGACATGTTAGGAAAAGACGCAGAAGAAATTAAACTTTGGTTTATACGAAAAGAACACCATCGAAATACCAGTATTACTTACTTTGCTCGACATTTATTTCAACAAATTAAAGCACATCGCATTATCAGTCTTTATGCTTATTATGTTGTATTGTTTATTTTCATTTTTTATCCCATGGAATGGTAAATTCTTCTTGATGCCGTGGGAAAATCCTAAGATGGCCGCCGATAATGCTAATGTCCACTGAAGCCATATAGTAATTTTTGAGGCCATATCGGTATCCTACTCTAATCTATCTGATTATTTTTGATATTGTCTTAAGGCCCAAGTACTACCTTGGGTATTAGCACATCATACATTTATTTTATTAATATTTGTTTGTAATTTTCGCGGCGGGGGTGGGGTGGGGGGCTTGCGCAGGGTGCAGAGTGCAGAGGTGGGGATTGGGGATGGGGGAGGTAAACTAATTTAAATAACGTAATACCTACCTGCCCCTATTGCCTTAGAACACAGAGAACCAGACTGACAACCATGCCATTGGCTCAGAGCGGCCGGAGAATAAGATTTTTCTTTGGAAGACCGAAGAATGCTGCCGACAAAAGATTGGGAAACGAGCCTATGGTTTCTATCATACAAGCTCTCAGTTGCTGACTGGAATTCACGTCCAGATCTCCATCACAATGGACATTTGCGACGCCACAGCATCCGAGGAAAACGGTTGTGAGACCAAGCAGAACAGTGGAATCCTGCCTGTAGCTGCACGCTTTAAATAGCTTTCACTGTGTAGACGGGGGTGGGGGTGGGGTGGGGTGGGGCTGGGCCTAGCAAATTCCTGGCCTTTAGAACGCCCTTGTGAAAGCTCGCTTAAGATGGATTTGATATATATATATATATATATATATATATATATATATATATATATATATATATATATATATAGAGAGAGAGAGAGAGAGAGAGAGAGAGAGAGGATAGTCAATAACGACATCTAGAAGAATTTGATGCCGTGGCAAATTGTTTAATCTGTTACTTAGATCTAGATTAATGATCTGTAGGATCAGCAGCCGACTTCTTGTCACTAATATGGTCGATGCATTCAGTCGTTGAAATGAATTATGAAAGGGGCAGCGCGACACACGTGATGTGAGTACCTCAACTTCACACACACACACACACACACACACACACACACACACACACACACTTTGTAAGACCTGCAAGCTATGGACTTCTATCCCAGGTGACAATTACCTTTTTCCAGTCTTAATCACATAACTGAGTCACAGATGACAAGGTTAACAATAATAGATCAGCCTAGGTCTATCACCGTTGATTTTTTGGGTTATCTAGTTAACCATTACAACACTTTTCGGACACCCAGATTCGTCGAGTACTGTAATTAACAGGTAGCAAATTACATGAATATAACGGTGTGAAATTGCTGTCATACATAACTGGATATGGTTTTGTGACGCTCTAACTGATTATATGTAAAGATTTGTTTGTTTATTTGTTTTGTGTTGTTTGTTTTTTTGGGGTGTTTTAGGTGTGTGTGTGTGTGTGTGTGTGTGGAAGCGGATCCACAGACGGATAATATGACAATGCTTTTATTTATTTATTTATTTATTTATTTATTTATTTATCTTTGATTAACGAAAGTACATCTTGCAACGTACCAGCTCGGATTAAAAGTACGCATTTCTTTTGGCGAAATCTGTATGGAAACCCTAACCCTTAGTGGCACAACCTTGCCACAAAATATTCTATAATGTCTCCACTTACCACAACACTACCATTGGGATTTTTTTAAATAGTGTTTTCTTTTCTGTTTCGTCTTTTGTTATCAGATTTTCAATCGTAAGAAATCAAAACAATCCAAATAATGACTATTATTCCCCAACGATTGACCTATTGGTCTCACGTTGTACTCATGGTTAGTTTCGGTATCATAATAAATAATTTACTGCCTGATTCCTACATTGCAATGCTTTGCAAACAATCACGTAACTGTTAGTATGGAGTAGGATTCTTTTCAACAGAGCTTAGTTGTAATTTTATGAGAGATGACTGTTTCATGCAGTCCCACTTAAAAAGTGATTTCTGCAACTTAGTGACGTAACTGTTGACGATGGGTAATTGCCTCATAGAAGTACTCTTTCTGGTCCAACCAAACTTATTCTTACCTGGTCCAACCAGTTCTTACTATGTCCGGCCAGACTGGTTCTTACCTGAAGTGCTACGTCTGAATATTTATCTTGCCTCATGAAAGGGAGCGTCAAAGAGTCATCTAGTTCCTCCTCTCCTTCTCCTTCATCTTTCACTTCCTCCGTAGAGGTGTCCTTGCTCTGGGACCTGTCCCTACTCTGAGAGCGATCCCGGCTTCTGACAGTTGTATCACGACTGGTCCTCGGGGTCGATTTCTGCTTTGGAACGGCAGAACTTGGCGCTCTAGGGGTCGTTGCCGTTGACATATTTCGTCAGATTCTTCAAATTTCTTTCGATCGTCTTTCATTCAGAAACCGAATAAACAATACCAGGACGAATGCAATGATTTCCACAAAGATACCGTGTACTTTTCCCCTTGAATATTTAAAACAAAACACTGTATGGTTGCTGGAAATAGTCCAGGATATCTGTAAAAAGGAACAGCAATAGGTAAATCCAATTGTGTTCTAAAACTCTCTCAAACTATACCTGTTCGTTAAGTTAATTGACAAACTGAGACATATTATGGTATTGCTACTACACAACTGGTCACCGATGTCTATATTTTTCGCTCCAGGATCGGATATATTCCAAATGACAAATACTGTCAAACCGATCATGCTTATTTAAAACAATGAAATTCAATCCGTGGCCTGCGTTGTCTTAAAGTGGCTCAATGTGCCCAATTCCGAGTCGACCCTCAGCTTTATTGCATACACTATAAGTTATCAGTGTTTTTGGCGGGAGATAGTGACCATGTACACGATAGAAGACGTTAAGTTCAAACTCAAACCTAGCGTCTACATCAAAACTTCTAAATCTGGTTCTATTGTTTATTTTTTTTCCGTTTTTATATTTTAGTTAATGTGTATTGCATTACGAATTACATTTTTGCCTGTGAAAGTAAGTCTTCCGAAACGCTTTCCAGTTATCTTGTGACGCAGATCTCTGTTGTTTTCACCCAGAGCTAAGTAGAGTTTATAACACAATCCATTCCTATTGTGTTCATGTGCATTAACAATGTATACCGTCCTTTATATTGTTTGACAAGGTATATGACAAGTTATGAATTATTGCGACGTGCACTCATGGAACATCGACAGGGTCGACTGCATGTAACAGTAGAGGATTTGGTAGTTTATATTACCCTTTTGACTCGGGTAATCTGTGACAGCTAATGAACACACACACACACACACACACACACACACACACACACACGCATGTATGTATGTATGCATGCATGCATGTGCTTGACCTCTGTCAGTAGCTGAAGTTAGGAGTTTTGGCCTACCTGCATCGTTCATCTTGTCCGTTTAAGTTACCAATAAGAACGATAGTAGTAGTAGTAGTAGTAGTTGTTGTTGTTGTTGTTGGTGGTGTAGGGTTGAACGCCATTTTTCAGCACAAGATAGGCTATACATGGCGGCCAGTATCAATGGTGGAGGAAGAACCCGGGAAAACCCCGGAAAGAACCACCGACCCATGAGAAGCTACTGGCAAGCTTTCTCCCATGATTTTATTTGAAAACTATACCTACAGGGGATTGTACCAAATTAATCTCATCTGAATAAAATTCATTGTTAAGATCTATCTTGGGCTCAAACTCAAGACAAATCACAATATGCATAAATTGTGCTCTAATAACAGAGGTTGTTTGACCATATGCTCAGTTACCTAGCATAATGAAATTTGTTTATGATCAAGATACACGTATTAGCTCTATTTGTACCAAATTTCAACTAAGTGTCTCTGTGCTTTCATTCTCAGATCAGTTTGTGTTTGTACACCATATTCCATACTAGCGCCAATGCTGAAAATTGGCATATATAGTTTCAGCAGAAGGTAACAACCCTTCTAAATGTTTGCAGATTATTAGGTTCTTATTCATTTAATAACAAAGATGCATATTTTATATAAAATAGGGTATAAGTTAATGGAATGGTTACAAATATACAAAATACAAACACAAATGACATATTTCAGTCAAGTTCTAAGAGTACATTGTATTCTCCTAGCCCCGGCTGTTGCTTCGGCTTGTGGGGTACCACATCCCTAAGAGTACTGCATGATCTCCTAACCCCGGATGTTGCTTCAGCTTGTGGGGTACAGCATCCCTAAGAGTACTGCATGATCTCCTAGCCCCGGATGTTGCTTCAGCTTGTGGGGTACCGCATCCCTAAGAGTGCTGCATGATCTCCTAGCCCCGGATGTTGTTTCAGCTTGTGGGGTATCGCATCCCTTAGAGTACTGTATGATCTCCTAACCCCGGATGTTGCTTCAGCTTGTGGGGTACCGCATCCCTAAGAGTGCTGCATGATCTCCTAGCCCCGGATGTTGTTTCAGCTTGTGGGGTACCGCATCCCTAAGAGCCCTAAGAGTGCTGCATGATCTCCTAGCCCCGGATGTTACTTCAGCTTGTGGGGTACCGCATCCGTAAGAGTACTGCATGATCTCCTAACCCCGGATGTTACTTCAGCTTGTGGGGTACCGCATCCCTAAGAGTACTGCATGATCTCCGATGAATCATTTTCTGGGAACACTGCATTATCAACAGAGGCTAATCATGCTCTCATTGACAAATTATACTACATTGTGAGAACATCAAGATGGCTTCGGGCAGTTCTTCTCCTTGTGAAATAGGGCAATGCCTAAATGTGGAGCGTCATAACTTTATATCCTCTTGCAAAACAGGATTTATTACTGTTTCCGAGCTCAAGCAATAACTGCACTGGCGATATGGAATTCATTTTGAAGACCACGACCAGGTGTGCCCCAACAATAAATTGTTGTTTGTTTGTTTTTTAATACGTTATGAAATTTACAGAAATACTGCGTGGATTCATTTTATGGGTATAAGATGCTCATCATAAGTAAGTTTGAAATTCTAAATACTTATAGATAAGAGTAAAATGTTATAGTTCTAGGTCAGTCTAATACATTCTTACTTTTGATCAAAATGTCATAAAGAACTATATGGCGACTTAATTACTCATATAAATTTAGCCAGTGTGATCTTTATTTCTGAAATACATGCATTATCTACAGTAATTGCCAACGAATCACAGATGGTAAGACGGTTCCCGTCAGCACTATTTTATTGTCACATCTCAGTCCTGTGGCAACATCAGTAAAACGAAGACAACTCTTGCTCAGGATGAATCCGTTATCTTACTAGACTTTGCTGAAAACTGTAGCTTCATCGTCCAAGATACTGTGCAAGGCCATCGCTGGGACAATTCGCAAGCCACGCTCCACCCATTATCGGTATATTACAAGATGAATGGTGAGATAAAATGTTTGTATTATTTCGGATTACCTCAAGCCCGACACTTTCAATGTACATTCATTTATTTTAGCCCTGATACCAGATCTCAAGACCATTTTACCACCCAAGAAGATCATATATTTCAGTGATGGGGAAAATAGCCAATAACAAATATGACCGCGGACTTACATCAGAATGGCATGTTTTTGCTACCAATTAAGGTAAGAGCAGCGGTAATAGCATCAGTCATACAGTGAAGTGCCTAGTTACTCCAACTTGCAAGCAGCGGTAGAAGTTCACAATTTTTGACACCAACTCAGAAGTTCAACTTGGCAACTGAAGACATTCATGGGTTGAAATTGTATTATGGATCTGTTGATGACGTTGCAAGCAGTAAAGCAAAGTTTCATTTGTCTGAACTGATGTAAAGACTGTTGCAGGCACCCGTTCTCATCACTGCTTTATTCCAATCTCTGAAGTGGAATTGAAGATGATCTCTGCAGACTGATTTAACGAAGGTAACATAAGGTGGGAAGCGGACAACAGTGACTGCCAGTGCACTGTCTGATTTCAAATACCATGATAATTTGCTGCCTGCAAAGTATGTTGTACGTGTTTATGACAAGCAATGGTATATTGGAAGTATTGTTTGGCTCTCTGATCTATACTGTGACATATTTAAAGCTTCGTAAAATGATTACATACAGGAAATCTCTCCTGGGCAACTGAATCACGTAGAGATCAGTGGTGGGTGCTATTCCAGGATATAATCTGTTTAATGCTACTGAACTAAAATGACATACTGCTCGGTCATACTGATATTATTGCATGCAGGACAATGTACATATTCAAGAGAATTGACAGCATTTTTGTAATGAATGTGTAATTGTGAGTGCTCACATAACTGAAGTGTTTATATTTGTATTTCTTGCCTACATCAGTAATTAATTTTTGTAAGTATTTTTCAAATATAAAAAATTGCTGCTGAAGTTTGGTGTTTATTATTGTAATAAATCCAGGGTATGCGCCATTTGCATTTACGTCTCCATTTTATAGATTTTAGTGATTAGTTGTTTGATTATGGGAAGTCGTTGTTGGTGAAATATTTTTCAGCCCTAGTAATTAGCCAGTTTTTAGAGGCAAACGTCACATTGTACAGTATTGATGAGATTTTATGATGGCATGGTTTCATTTCCTAGTTTAGTTCAGGTCAGTGCCGAAGCAGAACTCATGCGAGTGTTTGGTTCTCTCGGTAAAGAGACCCATTGCATATAACATTATTAATCTTTTCTTGTATTTGGTGTTTTTTATTAATCTTTCATGGAGATTAATTTGGTACAATCCCCTGTAGGTATA
>JAECUM010006589.1:0-56700 GCA_016617855.1 Megalonaias nervosa
GAGAGTTTAAAAGACTAATAGTAAGCTTGACGATAGGTAAGAAAGACATATTTATTGTAAAGAAGCTCATACAGGAAACGTAATTAGGTGCGATTGTTTTAATTAATTAAACAGCTGAGTTTATGTTATGTAAAGTTTAGACATTTAATTCAGATTAACGGTAAGAGAGACATTAGACTGATATTCACCGGTGAAGGACGATGGTGCCGAAACTGTCTCTGATCATGTTGAGCTTTGGACGACGAGGATTGTAGATTTGGAGTGGTTTGTAGTAGTGTGCTTCCTCTCCGACACATATGTATATATGTTTGTTTATCCAATCAGACATAAGTATATAAACTTACAGTGATCCAATCTGTTATTGTCTCTTTATTTATGCCGAGTTTGTGTTTGTGTGTATGCATCCTCGTTAGCCAAAGGTCCTGAATCAGCTTCGATCCAGTAACTGAAACGGTATCTTTGGCTCTGCTTAATGATTGGATGCAGCTTGAAAATAAATAAATAAATAAATTAAGTAAAAAAACCAAAAAAACAACCCCCCCCCAACAACCCCCCCCCCCATTTCTTTGTTACATTTACCTATGTTGATAATGGGAATAACCATTGCGAGCATGACGCGTTCTCTATTTTAGAACATCCACACAAGTAGTGAGTGGGGATACCGTGGGGCATAGAGAACATATAAGGAAAAAGAGGGGGTTGTATCGTGGGGCAGTCTATGGGAATTTAACATAGTGGGACTATCTGGGGCACTAGATAGAAACTGAACTTGGATGGGACTGTATAGGGACAAGGGGAATTGAACAAGGGTGACGTCACGGTACTGGACACTCGGGAAACAATGGCAACAATGTTGCAAGTGGGTGACCTTAATGCTGGTACCTCCTAGGTCGGGCACCACACACGCATCCCCTACTCCAATCTTCCTCCCAATTTCAGTGTTGTTCTTGGGAGAGCAGAGGGGACTTGAGTTGCTTCACTATCTCATTCCACAGTTTGAGGGATATTGAAGACTTGCTCCCTCTGTCTTCTACGCCAGACCCGTGGATGCTGTGGTTGCTCTCGCTGCGGCTCCCACTCTTTCCGCTGTCTTTATAACTCCTCCTCCCAGTTTTCTGTCGCGGGAGGATCGACTCTTGGTAGTAGTTGTGGCTGTGGCTGTGGCTGACGTGGTGGTAGTGGTAGTGGCAGTGTCCTCACTGTATGTTTGACCTCACAGGCTTGTCTCATGATAAGGTGAGGAAAAATTGTTCTTCTCTTTTCCTCTTCTTCTTTCTTCTTGTTTTCCTTTTCCTCTTCTTCCATTCAAGCTTCTTCCGGGATTGCCTCCATGGCTAGTTCGTCCAGGAGTCGCCTAGCATATTCCAGATGCATCTGGAGCTCCAACAGTTTTGTGATTCTGCTCATCTTCTTCGAAGTCAACCAGCGAACGCTGGGGTAGCCAGCCAGCCAGACTGACTGACTGATTTAAGTCGCATACGCATACAAGTGCTTGCGCGACTGGTTACTGCTCGATGGTCGAGCTTTTTAATTGTTCGGGGTTGTAGGAATGGTGCCATTACAACCCCGCTTTAATGTGCAATGGTCGCACTATTTAATTGGTGGCTGGCAAAGGCAAAGGAGGAGAAGGACCCGGCAAGTGCGCTTGCAGCCTTGGATGTCGTGCACGCTTCGAGACGGTAGGTCGTACTTTATTTGTCAAATTCAGTCTAGTTGCACTAATGGACAGACCCTATTACCAATAGTGTGTGAGCCACCTGTGCAATTATCCAAATTCTCAAATAGCTATAAAGAATTTTCCTATCTCCTAACTAACGATTTTTAGTCTAGTACATTAGTGTACATGATATAATTCCCTAGCTAATTTTGAACTATATGTCTAAGCGACAATAACTGTTTTGAGTCAATATTGGGGTTAAGATTGTAATTTTGACCGGCAACCAAAGGATCAGATTAGGTGAACTGGTTTGATAGAGTCGGGATTCCAAGCCAAAATGGATTTTCTTTAAATAAACAGGCAATTTGAGCCCTTAAAAGTGCTGTTATGGCATTTCAGTCGAAGGTACCAGGGCGTTTTTCCATTTCTTCAATTTCGTCCGCACATCGTGTGTCCTCCCTGAGCTGTGTAGGAAATGCCTTGTACCTGTGCACTTCACACAGATAGGTAGCAGCTTTCACTAGATCGCATATTGCGTAGTGGCGGAAAGCTTCTTGGTAGTATTGTGATAGGATTCTAACCCCGAAGTGCCATTGTGCCGGTCTTGGCCTGTAGGTGTCGAGCGATCTCCATCCGAGATATTTGACCGCATTGATAAAGTGACGAACTTTTTTAGTGTCGTCCAGTGTTGCTTCAGTCTCCATAGTTATAAACGCTTCCCTATTCTTTGCATGCCTTTGTGTTTCCGCTATGTCTACGATTCTGTTTTCTTCGGTATCAGACGAAGAAAGTTCTAGGTCAGCCGCTAGAGTGTGAGTGGGTGGGGACTCACGAGTTACCTTCTGCCATGTTGTTGTTGTTTCAGTAGGTACATGGGCAGCTTTACTTGCAAAAGTTTCTTTTTCCTGCTGATTTTGGGTTTCCGGAACGTGGTCTGTTGTCGCCTGGGCAGTTACAACCGTAAGCTGGGCCCCTTGTGTTTCGTTGTTAGGCTTGTTTGACTGCTGTGGTTTGTTCTCTTCGTGGGTCGAAGTAGGCGGGCTGCTCCTAGACTGGGTCTGCATAGACTGCTCCCTCTGTCGGCGATTGTTTCCCCCTCTTCGACTCCTGGCCCTTTGTGTAGTTTCTTCTTTATTTTCCCATATTAAGAGCAAGGTTGTTCTTTTTTCCTGTGCCCTCAAACTCCAGCCTGTGGCGATGTTAAGGCCTAAGCCTTTTATCGCGTTTAACGCCTGGGCGGGAATAATTATCTCCATCGCTAGCGCTTGTTATACGTCTTGCTTGCTGCTGTTTTTTCATCAATATGGACCTTAGCCAGAGTGACGAACGCTACAGATGATATTCCTGAAACGCGGAAGTGAAGGAAAGCATCCCCCTTACACAAAAACTAACAACAGAAGGAAGGATATTGAATTATAGTGGCGTGCACCCTTATCGGGTATGTGCCACTCTTTAATTTCTGCAAAGCAGAATGTTAATTGTCCTGGGGGAAGGAATCAGTGCCTCTTCCTCCAGGTTTTACTGCACTCAAAGAGTGCTGTTAAATGTGCCATCAGGTCGTTTATTTGGGTCAATTAAGCCCCAAACGACCTGAGTGAGTACACTAGCTGGAAAATTGACTTGGATACTGAAGGGTCAAGTGCGAATAACTTTTAAATTTAACAGCATACTCCCTAAGTAAATAGAGGAGACTAGTTGGTATGCAGGAATCTTTCTTCTGCCACTTATGGGTATCCAGCCCGCACTTGCAGCATGTTATACCGTGCACCCACATGCCACTCCACCACAGCATCAGCCAGCTCTCTGAGGCAATCTTGAGTGGGAATGGACCCACCACGCACTCAAGAAATGTTCATCAGCGGTATCAGGGGTCTACCGAAGCAGTTTGTGATGCCAGTCGCGATTGGTTGGCAACTATGACATCACAACGGGACACCTGATTTTTGGACGGGTAGGAATAGTCCTACATCTCCGTCCTGGTACGATATCCGAGTGTGGAAGAGGAGGAAAGGGCCTCGAAAACCGGCGCGAAGCGAAGCAATGAACGTCGTGTACGCCCCAAAACGCCAGTCCATACTTATATACAAATTCAGTACAGTTGTACTAATGGACATAAGCAATACCAATAGCGTGTAAGCCACCTGTGCAATTAGCCAAATAAAATAAGTTACAAAATTTCCTTATAATTTAATTCAGAGTTGGAATTTTGTGTACAAAGTGTACATAAACATTCTTAAAATATACCAATCAGCTATGTCAAAATGACTAGAACAATTTGGTTTCACGCAGAATTTTAAACAAGAGTAAATTTTGACGGTGGTAGCCAAAGGATCAAATTTGTCTGAAGATATAGCAATTATCAAAAGAGGTTTTCGATAAAACCAAAAGGAAAACCTCATACATACAGGCAATAATGGCAGTTGTTATTCTTTTTTCTTATGCACCTCTCCGACTGCTACATTGGTGTCCAAACTTCGTCCGGTGTGCAGGTTGCTCTGCTATATGACGGCATGCCATATCTATTCCATATCTGTTTCTAGTGGCACCTCCACCGGTCTCATGCCTCACATTAGTTTGTAAAGACGGCCTAGTGATTAACCTTCCTACAAACTCCCTATGGAACTATCTATGGCTGCTCAATCATTTCGTCAGTGCAGGCAGTATATTTACTTCGTCCCAGCAGCTAGCTTAATGTATGGTAGCACGGCACAGCAGTACTCGTACTACATCGTTGCGGCCACGTTGTTTTGTTGTTTGTTATGTTGGTAGTTTGTGGTCCTCATGTGTAGCTTTTTCCCGCCTTTTATCCGCCTGCACGCCTAGTCACTGCTCTCCCGGAACGCCGGTGTTGCCTGCTTGCTGTCAACTGCCTGAAAGATATCAATGAAAAAGTAGCAATACCTACTCCACCATCAATAACATGGAGCGCGTGGACCTAAAAGAAACACTCACGTTCACTTTTTTCCTACAAACACACTTTATTACCACTCATACATATAAAAACACACAGACTATCTGACAAGTCAGGGAAACGAAGTGTTTATAGGCACCCTTCTATTTTTTACCTAAAGACAAACACAAAAACTGACAATTTTGGCAATAGAGCAGTACGTCTTTTCTAGTTTGTTGGGGTAGCCCTGAAAAGGGCTGTTTTGTTTGGGGTTGTGGCAATCTCTTATCGTCTAAGCTTGCGCCCCCGTCTGGCAGCAGGCTTTCCGACAGGATAGGGTCTGCTTCTGCGGAAGGAGAAGGAGAACTCTTTTGTATCCACTTGACAGTCCACAAAGCCTATGTCTGGCTCCTGCTGTTGCTGTTGATGTTGCTGATGCTGCTGCTATCTCTGCTTCTGAAGTCTATACTTCTCGGTCCACTCTTCCTGTTCCTTCTTCATTTCATCTCTGAAGACCTCTTTTATCAGGTCTTGGGCCACTTTTAACATCCTGACATTTTCTATCTCTTCAGGCTTGGGTATCAGGTTTTGCCTGACACGATGTAAATTCACGTGGGTTTCATTCAGTTTAGCTAAATTAGAAGTCATCTTCATAGGTTAACGAGTCAACAACGGATGGTCAGACTGGAGACCGCAACGCTTTATATGGCTCAAGCGCGGATGCGATAGAAAACATCCCTATGGTGTTTGGGTAGGAACGCTATAGCTCATCCCATGGTGAGGGATAGAGAGAAGTCAAAGAGCATGTATAATGATAAAAAAACATTTTGAAACAAACCACCAACAATAATTTTTTGATAACATTTTTATTCAGTCAACAATTAACCAACACATAATTTAACAATTCATACAATATCAAATAACACATTTTTGACAAGGATGACAACGTTGTGAAGTCAGGTTAGACTTCCACTGATGGAAGTCATTTGGCCATTGATGTATACCACGTTTCCTAGCTAAAGACAAGAGATATCCATAATGGTCACAAAACCATCTATCTACTTTTTCATCGTTTCTAGACGAGTCACGATCAAAATAAGTCACCAAATGTTCTAAGGGGTATCCTAGGATGAAGAAAATGCACACAATATTGTCCACACACCATAGAATCTGTGCCTTGTAATTTCACATTATTGAAGCGAGTCGTCTAGGCATTTCTTCTCATGAAGTCGATGATGTCATCTTCCAAAGGCGGCAGTCCATACGAATCAAAATACTCCACACAGGCATCGTGAGGAAAGTAGACGGCTACCCAGTGGGTTCCTGGGAGATGAATGTTGTCCGTGTTCATGACGTAAGCTTGATGGTCTTTAGGTTTGCAATGAGGAAGTTCATCTTTAGAACACACGACAGAATTCCAAGAAGCGGCGTAAGAACCGTTTTTCAAAAGGTAATAAAGTTCCCAGGTATCCATTTTGTTTTGTTTTTTTCTTGTTTCACAGGTAATGATGAGTGATCAATTCAATCCTGACTTTTTGCTTGAAAATCTCTGTCAAGTAAACTCTCTTTGCTTCCTTTCCGTAGTCTTTGCCAAGATAGATTCGATGCGAGGGATCTCTAGAGCAGTCAATGGATGGGAGGAATGATCACGCAAGTCTTTATACCACTGATGGAACACTGCTTCTTCCGAGATGAGACCTCAAGCGTCATCCAGATACTCGTCCGAGTTTTCTTCTTAGCTCATCATCAGACATTGATCGTGTTGAATTTGACTGGGATGATCGTTTTGACATCCATTGCAATGTTTCTTGGTCAACCCTGTAATGGTTTCCGCCAGGTGTTTAGCAAAACAGGATACTAAATGTTCTTGTTATGGCCATCAGTACCTTACCATCACCTCTTCGTCTTTGTCTATTTTGGTGGATGGTTCTGCTTAAACGATATCCTTCCATTCCATTTCCGAAGATTCTCCACAATTCAAAGAGGGATTAGAGTATTCCATAGTCTAGACTGACTTCTCTCAAACTGTTGATTTCTATCGTATTGTCGAATTTGGCATACAAGATGACGTTCACCGTCTCGCTTAGAGCGTCTGCAAACTGGAGTTCCACACGCAGTTGACCGGATTTTATAGGGCGGAAATGCCCCTCGCCGTGGCTTCGTACAGGGACAAGTACGATCTCAAGTAATTCTTCTGGGTAAAGTTAGGTTCGAAGGGCCTGGTACACAAGGTCTTGCCATCGAAACTGACTTCGATCTTCGACACTCTGTAGTGCTTAAACTCGAAAGGATTGGCAGTAACGGCTCCGTTGAGGGCTTCGTTGCTAACGATACTAACGACTAAACTTTTGGGTAACTGTCATTGGAACAGATGATCTTTGATCTTGGATCTGAGTCCAGCGGCAATGGTGAAGGTTATCACTTCCACGCGTCGTATCGGATACTTGGCAGTCGTTCTGCTCAAAGTGTGGCTGATGTCTTTTCCCACTTTAGGTAACACTTTCACGCGTCGCACGTAGAGTCTGGCTTGATGGATGATGGTTTTGTACTCGTTGGCATTGGCCATCAAATGGAAAACGGTACTGCTAGGATTCAGTCTCAAGCGGATATCCACTCCGTTAAGCAAATAGTTTTCTTGCAACCACATGTCCAAATGCAAACGATCCATCAGTTCTAAACTACGTCCTTGCAGGATTTTCTTTCGACAGTCTTTAAAGACCACATTGGGAGGATCGTCATCTGCTGTCACGGCTGTGTCGTTAAACTTATCCTCGCCTGCTGTGTCAGGTTTCCATACGACGCAAGCATCTAGAGAGTTCTTGGCATCTTTTCCGTACGTCAAGAGATTTTCCAGGTACGCTCGGTAAGGGTAAGTATCCATGCTACTGCTGACCAGTTTGTTATTCAAGTACAAATCCACTTCGCTGAACAAGGAATGCATGAAATTGTTGACGGGGACTACTCTAGCATCGGCTTCCGGATTGGTGTCGTCCGTTTTGATCACTTTGACTCTCAGGTACAAATACTGATATTCAGATCGATGTAATCGGGCTGCCCATTGATTTCAAACTCGATGGGGGCTGCGGCTGTCAAAGAGGAGATGGGATGAAATTCTACAAATTGGGATTCTTGCATCGTCATCATAGTGAGTGGCATGATCCAGTTCCGACTTGGAACATTCGCAAGACTCTCGGTGCATCAGTTTTTCTCTCTGTTATTTAATAATCAAAAACGTCTAATTCTTGGACGGTTCTTCTTTACTTGGTCTTTCTAGCTCTGAGTGTGTGAAGTCCTCAGGAGGGGTGTCTTCGTCGTCTTGTTCTGCCCTGTCCTGCTGTGGTGTCAGGGAAGCAGGAATTCCTGACTGGGCAGCGTTCAGGGCATTTACAGGAGTTTCTCTTCTGCCCAAAATGTCTTTGCCAGTTTGAAGCAAGACATTTTTGCCTGCTCTCAAGAAGGCTTCTTTTGGGTTTTGTTTGTCGATGATGACATTTTGGAGAAATTCTTTGTCTTGAGTCAAAGCGGCATCTTTCAAGGCGTGCAATCCTCGTATCACCATCGGTTTCAAAACGGGGGCCACCGAACGAAACGAAACGCCGATTTCAGCATATATTCTAAACCATGTCGAGCGACTCTTTGATACACAGGATACACGACTTACAAGTCGTTAGAGAATCGTTTTCGAAAATGGAGTTTCACCGTGACTTTCCCTTTGGAGAATGGAATATTTTGTCCCAGATGTCCTCTTATACCAATGTTGACACTGTCGAAATACGAGTTACTGACAAGTAAATAGCGAGGATGTACACATTCGCGGTGAAAGTGATAGGTGTTTCCACCTTCCTTGTCATTGGTCGTGGCAGAATCCTCTTTGAAAGGAATGACTCGCAGTAACGGTGCGGATGTGTGTCCCACCACGTTGTACTCCACTACATCAGAGTACACAAAGATCAAATTTAATCCTTGGTTCAGTTCTAGAGGGTAACGGAGAAACTTCACAAAATTCAAGTTGTTGGTGACGGGCGGTAAGAGTGAGCCCTTGATCATCTTGAGGTCTCCTTCCAAAATGTCAAACAATTCAGGACAAAATGTAATGGACAACGTTTTGGCATTCGAAAATTTCATCAGTAGCTGACGACCCACTTTATGGTACTCGATGTTGACACTTCGTTTCGTTTTGTCCGGGGCTTTGCCAAACAGTGCATTGAATTTTGAAGCAATCGTGTCCACCAGATGTTGACCACTAAAATAATAGCCTGGCGGAATTTTCAACATATAGATGTACCATGGAGTATCGGGGGACACTGCGCGTTTCATAGGGGCATCTACAGTTTCATTTTCATTCAAGTATTGTTGCACTTGGTCGTTCAGAACTTCGACCTAAAAGCGTTTTGATTTTCAGTGATTTTTTGATTTGTGTAGGGTGAATCATTTCGACCAAAGCCACTTCCCAATGGGCTTCGTGATCCAATTGGATGGCCTGAGGTAATTTGGCCGTGAAACATCACAAAGTATTGTGGGGAAACACATCCATGGAACAGTCACTGGGTAAAGTTAAGTAAAATTGGTTATTCATAATTCCAGAGTTCTGCTGTCCGAGGTGTCACTGAAGGTCAGAGGAGTGTCTAAAAGAGGATTGTTGTTGTTGTGACTGTTGGGAGGGTGACTTACGTTGGTCGCAAGACTTCCGTTGTTACCGTTAGAGTATTTCAGGGAAGGATTGGGGAGAAGGTAACCGATGCAACTGCTCAGTAAAATGGTCCAGAATTGTTTGTCTCCTTGTTGAAAACTCAAATTAGCAATGGCAGCACCGATTACGCAATACACCACAAAGATTTGGCAGAAAAAGGCGATTTGCGTTTAAGGCACAAGTCCTTCACACCACACCCACAAGGGTTGTTTTTGTAGATCTTGCAGAGAAGAACTCGGTGAAGGAGTGGTCACTGTATTGGTTGAGGCTGTGTTGAAGGGCATGATGATCATTTCTTTTTATAGTCAATGACTTGCGAAGAGTCGATCCAAGTCAAAATTCGGCGGATATCCATTCCAATGTACTATGACTTCTTTGACACGTTCTCCCACTTTTTGGGTTCCTTGATCGAGAATGCTTTCGATATCGTACACTTCGTCTTCTCTTTTGGCCACACGTTGTAACTCGGGGAAGTAAAAAGTTCCTTTTAATACTTCCCCGTTCATGTCTTCTACTTTATAGACGGTGGGCTGACGGCCACACACTCGTCCAGTGACACGAAACAATTCGGTGGTCCAGCTGGGTAAGTAACCTTTGTCGAAAGTGCGTTTGGTTTTGCCAATGCGCACCCAATTCCCCATCGTCAACATTCCACCTTTCTTGGGGACAGTTACAGTCGGGGACGTAAAAAACAGACACTCGAGGACGGTCACTTCGATGTCAGGAGTCACTTCTTGGGGGTGGGGCACATCCGCAGCTCCGATAGTAATATTGGTTGTACGCTTTGATAAGGTGCGGTAAGACGTAAATGTACTTGAGAGTGTGTTGAAGCGTAAAATATTTCCACATGCGTTCTTTCCAGGTGCGTTGAAAACGTTCCACGATGCTGGCTTTGGTTTCTGGATTCTCGGTGGTAAAAATGAATGTCTCGTTTCTTCAATTCTTTTTGGAAAGCTTGGTTCAGAAATTCGGTGCCTTTGTCGGTTTGCCATCGAAGAGGGTGACGACCACTTTGTTTCAACACCAGTTTTAGGGCTCGCACTAAATCAGTGCTCGATATGGATGTCAATAGCACGACCCAGGCAAATTTGGAAAAGACGTTGATGACAAAAAAACAAACATTTGTAGCCATGATTGTAGGTGGCCAAATGAGAGACATCGGCTAAGTCGACTTGCCATTGATGATCGCTACCCTCCACTCGGGTGCGATTTCTGGAAAATTTTCGTCGGATAGGTTTGTGTAAAGTGTACGTGGCTTGTTCTTGTAACCATCGTTGCACTTTAGGTAAAAAGGCACTTTTGAGTCGGGTTTTGGCAGCACGATACAATTTCTGAACTCCTCCGTATCCCGCAGGATGGGATGGATCGTAGTAAATGCTAACAAATTCTCCATCAGGACTTTTTTTTTAAATATGTCATCCACTGTTCACTAATGCTACTCTGGCTGGGGTGATGTAGTGGTTTGGAAACGGATTTACGTGTCCGCTGTGCTACCCGAGTAGAAGTCGAGGGTAGTGGTGGTGGTGGCGATAATAGGATGGCTTTTGTCTTGCTTTCTTTTTTCACTTCTGGTTTCCCTTCATTCTTTTTCACTTCTGTCGAAGGAGGAGTAGACATCATCTTTGTAACACAAGCTTTGAGGTCTTCTCGTTGGGGTGTGGGGGGAATGGGTCAACAAGGACGCTGCAATCTTACTAGGGATGGGAGCCTCTGACGGTGTTTGAAAGACTTGTCGTACGTCTACGTCCTCCAGCATCCTTGTGGCTGAATTTGTCTTGGTCACTAGGGGTGGGTGGTGGTGGTGATGGACTTTTCATCAGAGTCTTAAAATGTTTCAGAGTTGATCGAGCTGTTTCGTTGAAAGCTCTCTGATGAAAGAGTTGAAGTTGATACAATACTTGACCGTACCATTGTGATTTTTTCGTTTCTGACAAATCGCTGCGATCCATCAACAATTGCAATTCGTGCTGTAACTGGGACATGTCGGTCAGATGAGGATTGGTAGGTAAATGCGGAGTGCGTTGTTCTTGCCAACGATGAAATTCCATCCATCGTTTGTAAGGCACTAAAGGTCAAGTCTGAGATCTTTTGACCCCAGAGGTCTCTTTTATCTTCTTGGTCCTTTTTATCTTGGACTTGTGGGTAAAACACCTCACAGGAGTCCTCCCAGCATGGCTCCCGCTGTTCCTTTGACAATGGGCCCAATTAGGGGTAAAAATCCTCCGCGTTGCACCAACATTTTTTTCTTTTGTCGGACAGGTATTTTCTTTTGAACCATTTGGCGAAGAACGTGTCGATGTTTGGCGAAGCGTTCTTTCTGGTGTTTAGACAAAGGTATCGTTCCTTTCAAGACATTCAGTCAACATTCGCACACGGTATCGGTGATGTCTTTGGAGGCTCTTTGAATGAGTTGTTTTCGCATGGGTGAAGGGGCTTTGGACAGAACGGACAACACGTCCCAATGTTTGGCTAAACGATGATGCAGTCCTTTCCTTTCCTTTCCTTTTTTGGCAAGAGAGTGGTAGTGGTGTGCTCTACTTTTAGGGGACATCATTTTTCGTTCAGGATCAAAAATGCACTAAAATCCATCGCTCGACTCGCGTCCTGTTATCTTATATTTTTTCGGTGTATGTTTGGATTAGGTTTGGAAAACAAAACTCTTTGAACATATGAAATACCATCGGAGTGCCAAATCCTCTCCTTTGGTTACTCATCATTTTCTTTGGACGATGGGGTCTTTTCTGGGGTAGACGTCGATGCTTGGCTAAGCGTTTCTTTGGATGCGGGGTCAAACGACGAGACTGTCCTTTTCCTTTTCCTTTTCCATTTTGGTCAGGAGAACGACGATGGTAGTGGTGTGCACCTCTTTTATGGGATACCTTTTTTTTGTTCCGGAGCACAAAAACACTGTTACCCATCGTTTTCCCCAAGTCTTTTGTTTATAGTGGAATGCGTCGGCACCGATTGTCGGTCCGACGTATCAATTTCAAGGCAGGCATCACTCAACGTTGAGTGGTTCGCAACGGACTAAATCGGGTCAGTTCTTGCTTGGATAAATCCAGTAAACTCTGTAAAATACTCGATCTCTTTTGGACTTTGATTTTGGGGAGGGTACTTTGTTAGCAGCTGCCGCAGCAGCTAAAGAGGTGGAGGGTGTCACAGCTGGAGGAGAAGTTCCTGGAGACACGGGTTTCTATTTGTACATCAAATTAAGAAAGGTAAGTGTCAAATTGGGTTTGGCTGGCATCACAAGCAACGGAGAAGTGGAGGAACCTGAGACTACTGGAGACGCGATCACCGTCGCTGCAGGTCGTGCTATGGGGAAGTAAGGTTGCGTCCTGGCCGAAGTGCCTCTCTTGCAGGTATAAGCTGATTTCTGGGGTCTTTTCTTGGGACTTTTTTCTGGGGACTTTTCTTTTTCTGGGGCTGTGACCTGGTCTTGACACCACTGCTATTTTTCTTCTGGGTACGTTTGGGTCGGGGAGTGGCTTTTTTCTTGGGGATGACTTTCGGGGCATTGGGATCCCATTTTAAGAGGGAGTGAATGATGACACCTCCTAGAGAACCGCTACCTCCGGGTTTCAAAATGATTTGCTTTTTGGTTTGAGTGTCGATGCGAGGATCTGCCAGTTGCGTCAAGGCTACTTTGTTTCTGTCAAACAAGCGTTTGGTCTGATGTGGAATGTGAATGATGCCTTGCAGTAATTGACGTGCTGTCACCTTAAACCATCGTAAGACTTCTTTGAGACTGGCTTCTAAGACACGAGCGCGTATTTGTAGACTTTTTCTCGCTACTGATGCCGTACAAGGCACGAATCAGTTTGACGGGAAGATGAGACTGAAGGGACGTCATGTTGACGATGTGTGAGACAGAGCAAAAGTTTTTATTTTGTTATTGCTAAGTCGACTGCAACGTGTGCACGACAGGCCCTCCGTCTTGGCACCAGTGGTGAAACAGATGGGTACGAAATCACAAATAATCGGGAATAGTGGGTTTTAAATCCACGAGTAAATAGGCTTGAGGGGTTTCAGTGGCATCGTCGTACGCATGTACCAGCCAAGGGGTTCCTAACTGTTTGGCTAACACTTGCACTTGTGATTTATCTCTAGGGCTTTAAACAAGACTACGATATGAGCAATGAGACTGATAGTGCGATGAGCTTTACTTTGTTGAAACAAATTCTGGGTGATGTAAACGACACTGGCATTACAATGATGCCCTTTGCGCGTAATCCACAGTTTAATTTCTTCTTCGTCTTCTCCTAACATGTCGTCGAAAATGATCAGATGAGTTTGACTGGGGTCAGACACGATCCCGTCGTCCTCACCAGGAATGCCTTCCACAAACACGATGGAATCGCCTTGACTTTCTCGCAGGAGGCTGAACGCCGATTACCGCTCTCTGTAACAACACACGATACGTTGAAGTGGACGATCGATCAAATGATTTTTATGTTTGATCAAACGTTTGACAAATTCGGTTTTGCCTGAGCCGCTGGGTCCAGCAATTAACATATTAAAGGGATGGCGAAGATACAAGGCCTCCCAACTGGCACGATCTAAGTTTTCGTCGATGACTTTGAAAGTGGAGGAAGAGGGAGCAGAGACAGCAGAGGCAGCCATAGTGCAGGGAATGTCACTTTTGAAACGAAGACAGACAAGACAAAGAGTTTTTATACCTTTTTCAGGACACGTTTATTTCAAAACATATTCAAAATTGAACAAGAAAGACAAAAATACATTAAAGCGAAATGGTTAAGTACATCGATAAAATACACATTAAAACGATCAAAGTGGAATATAAACAAGTCACTGTACAAAATTCTTTGTGACGAAGGTGTGGTGTTCAAGGGACACTGGGTAATGTTCTTAGAGTCTCTACACTACTTGGCACAGTCACACAGGTGTCCTGCCGGAATGGCCTTTCGGGGATGTCCTTGTCAATGACGGTCCTGTCCTGAATGGAGTAGTTTTCCGCGGTGTCGGGTTCTTCTTCTGACACTGTGGCTAACACAGGTTTAAAAGTTGATTTTTCACTGAACGGGGGAAGTCATGATCACAAATCTTTGGCATACTTTGCCGCGTCTTTTGTCCAAGCCTCGAAACCAAAACTTTTCCAGTCACGTAAATCTTGCCAGTGAGGGTGTAAGTCACAAGCTACAGATAGAGGTAGAGAAGTATCGAGATAAAAGCGCAAGGCTTTTAACAGAATGAGTCTCTTGTGAACATTTAAAGGTACCACCCTCATGTGTTTGGTGGCACCTCACAGTCCAGATCATAAAGAGCCCACAAGGAATCGGCTGGAAAGGAAGTCACTAAGACACACAAACACGTCGACCCAAATTCAAATACTGTCATTGATTTCCTTCCATGGCAATTGTTGTATCACTAATGATAAAGGTACTGGCATGGCAGCAAGTTTTTATACCTCTTTTTGTCGGAGGAAATAAGTGTACTTTCTGCACAGAGCTGATCGTACTCCAGTGGCGAATGTAAATTGTTTAGTCACTAACTTGCACATCACACACCTTACAGACGTTTCCTCTTGAACCAAGTTTAGATTGTGAAAAGATTTTGGAAACCTCTAACTCTTCCTCTGGAATTCGTTGTAGTAAGTCTACCTTGTAGTAAATAGAATCAGCAGGAAACCAATCCTTCTGATCATTGAGTAGTTGATCACTGGAACGCTTTCATCAGATTCAGTCCTCTTATAGCATTCAGGTACTAGTGGTGACGTAACCGATACAATTGTTCTTTGCGTTTGACTTGTATTTTGACAAACTCTTGGTAAATGCGTTCTCTCAACTCCACAGGCGAACCACAAATGTTCTCTTGCAAAAGTATCCATCAAGAGATTACTGGGGTCATCCCGTTAAATGTAGGTAGTGACGGTGCGGAGACCATCGAGGATGTTCCAGGTAAACTGAATCTTTCTGCTTCCACTCGTGTAGTGACACACCGCAACTGAAGCACTTGACTTTATCACCTTCGCCCAAGTAGATAAATCCGGCTCTGGCTAATTCTTCGGGGGTAGATTCTCCCAGATATTTAGGCCACTTTCCTTGGAAGGTTTGAAAACGACTTTCAAAGTCGCAGTATTCAGACAAACGCACAGGGAACAAATATTCTTCTTTTACAGGTTCATTTCGATGAGGGTACGGTGAAACCCGCAGTAGTTTGCTCAGATATGGGTGACATCCGTAGGGTGGTAGACGCGTGGTTTCACGTTGAGGATGACATTGACAATGGAAACCAGTAAAGAGTCCACGATAACGAGTGGCATCGCTTTCGCATCCGTCAGGTTTGACACGTACAGCATCACTTTCCATGGTAGGTATTGTAGTAGTCACAGCAAAATTCCCATGATGTCCTGCTGAATCGCTGAGGTCACAGCGTACAGCATCCCTGCAATCGCAAGGTACAGCATCGCACTCCACTTGAGAATCACCGAACTTGAATGGCGTCTGTTTGTGAGGATTCATCTTTCTCGCTTGGCAATGGTAGTCACAATGAACTATCGGTCTTGGACGTTTGCCATTTCTATATGCTGACCAATATCGACGTATCCGTAATGTAAAGTGAAATGGTTGGGAAGCCGCACTCGCTTCTGGTACACGATTTGATACAGTTTTTCCAAAGGTCGACTGACAATTTGGTGTGTGGTCAAACGTACAATCTTGCGAGGCTCATAGGTGGTCACTTTAAAATGCTCTTTCACTTTACACTCCGTGTGCGCTTCTCCTTGTGGGTCCCGATATTCGTAGCCGTAATTTTTGGGACCGCCACTAGCAAAACTTAGAATCTTGTAGTCGGGGTGCTCGTCCGTCCAGGCTCCTAACGGTTTCTCTCGATGTTGTTGTTGTTGTTGTTGTTGGGCTTAACGCCATTTTTCAGCACACGATAGGCTATACATGGCGGCCAGTATTAATGGTGGAGGAAGAAACCGGGAAATCCCGGAAAGAACCACCGACCCACGAGAAGCTACTGGCAAGCTTTCTCACATATCCACATTCGCCGAATCCTAGACTCGAACCCACGCAGACAGAGGTGAGATGGCAGTGATCCGTAACGGAGAGCGCTTTAGACCACTCGGCCACTCGGGGCCCCCCATGTCAAGGTGCCGGTGACCCATGAGATCGATGTAGATGCAACTGTCCGTGTCAAAATACAGCAAACGATCTTCTAACTGGTGTAACGCTTCGTCCAATTTTAAGCGAGCATGGGATGTCACGTAAGCCGCAATAATGACATTTCCAAATTCGTCAGCCTGTACAAAGTCCAGTTCTTCTTCGTCATTGTCCAGGGTCAAGTCTTCACGAAGGTCGTCCACGTGTTTCATGTATTTGGTATTGTCGTGAATCATCTGGAAGTAGCGGGAAGGTTCTGTCAAATAATCCGTCTTGGGTAAACACGGTCGTTGTGCCATTTTGCCCCACAAGCAGTCCAATATCACTTTGGCAAACGATCGTCGACCTTTGTTTTTCTCGATGTGGTCTAAAGTGATGCCTTCCTGCTCCAAGTATTTCTCTTTCAATTTCCTTTGGTCTTCGGGAGTGCGACACCAGGAAGGATAGCCACTGGCTTCTTGTTTCAGTTTCAAAAAGGCATCCACTTAGTCCGCGAAAATGCCTTTCTGAGTCTCGTCGCCCTTGTGGTGCTGTTCTGTCTTGGGAAAGTGGTAAATTTCGTACACTTCTAACAATTGGTATCCCAGGTCCAGAACAATTCCACGCTGACCCACGTTCCTGTCAAGGCGCGTTCTTCCTGGATGTGCTGACAAGGTTAGTCTTGGTTGCGCGTTTCGACATAAGTACGGCACAAGGGAAACGTCAGTTTTCCCTGGCAATGGCGAGGTAAAACGGGACAGTACAAGTCTGTGGGAGGCAAGACTTTACATTTAATCAATCCTTCGTATTGTTGAATGTTGTCCAGGTCAATGTGTTCAGTCAGCAATTGTCGGTGCCCTGCGGGAAAGTGACAATATTTGCACACGTGAGGATGCAGCGAACACATGTCCAAGTATTTGATTTCTTCTCCTTTCTCCTCGTAGGCGTGGTACAGCAAACAGGAGACATTCGTCTGTCCTCCGTACAAACTGTTCCGCGGGTTCAGAGGGTCCACCAACTTGTAACTTTCCACGATGCATTTAAACTCGGGATCGGTTTTCAAACGGTGATAGTAGTCGTGTTCCCACGTATCCACCACTTGGTATCCTTGCTGTTCTAACTTTAAGCGCCGCTGACAAGTGTCCTCGTACAAGTCTTCCATTGTACGTTGTAAAAACTGATTTTGGGTGTACGTTTGAGGGTAGCAGATCGGACATTCACGAAATAAGCAACCATTAAATTCGTACACGATCTTAGAGTTTTCTAAGTCCCAGCCATCCACCGAATACGTTCCGATGGTCTTTTCACCTCCTCCGTTTCGGGCGTGTTGGATCCAGTTGTCTTCTTTGTCACACAAGTAATATAGCCAGCTTAGAGCTTTGATCGAGTATTAACGTTTAACAAAATTGGTCTCTTGAGGGCCTATGACAGCCAGGGTCTTCTCGGGCATGAATCGTTTGCGGTACACTAAGGAATGCACTTTGGCAATGGTGTCGGTTTTTTTCTAAGGATCTATCCCTCCATACTACATAAACAATCCTCGAAATTTTCCACACCATCGCCGTAAAATGCCCACGTCGGAACGACAATACTTTAACATTTCTTCCTGAAAGTCGAAGGGGTCCGAGGCGTGAGTGTGGTACCAAGCGTAGAAAGCCTCTCCTTGTTCGATGCGCGTGTTGTCGTGGTCGTAGTAGTGAGCATCAGGTAAATGGGGTAGAATGGCATGTTGATTGGCTTCGGTATTGAAAAAGTGCGGAAAATATCCATTGTCCATTTCTGTCATTCCAAATGTTTTAGGCATTCGACTCAATGGCATGGCCAAGTAACTCATCGAATCTTTAAACTGCACTTGCCCCACTTGCATGGAAATGAGCTTGGCTCCGTTCAGAGTCTCTTTCGGCCTTTTAGTGCTTTGTTCCGTATAGTATTTGAGAAGAAACTGTCCATCGTATCCCGAGAAACTGTGAGCCATCACCTTGGCATAGCGATGGCAATCTCCGTAACTTTTGATGTTCTCTCGACTCCACGTTTCGTCGATAGGGTCTAAGATCCATTGGGCAAAAGCGGCCAACGGGTTCAGTCTTCAAAAAAATTTTTCACGCCCTCCATGAATCTTGCTACGTGGGGGCAATGACAAAAGATTGGTTCTTGGATGCACTTCTCGCATGCTCGATGAGCCACACAGAAATTAGGAATGTGAATGCCGGTCTCTTGCATGCATTCGAAATCGAAAATGATGAAATTGCCTTTCTTCTGGTCATCTTCTTCTTCCTCCTGTTGGGGTTGGTAGTTCTGAATGTAGCATTCGTGTTCCAAGTCTATGATTTGGTGACAAATGTGATATTGTTTCTTTCCTGGACAAATGTGTGCCTTATCACTATTGGTACGTATGACTTGTCCACAAGGAGAACAACATTTCAGGAGTTGACAAGCACTTTTCTGCTGTGAACCTTGCGTCTTCAGATGTTGTTGGTAACAGGTAGGGCTGACAAAAGTGCGTTGACTAGCTGAGCAATACACTCGTTTTTGTCCTTCGTCAAGGCAGGGTTTAGAGGCCAATTATCCTTGATATTTCGATACACAATGCTTGTGTTGCTCTCGATTGTTATACCCATAGTCACATTTCTCACAGTAATAACCATATCCCAGGAATCCGGTGATACTGGTAATGGCCTCGAAATGTTCATCATGATGGTATACGTGAATGTATTTTGCATCCTTGAAATGATTGACTCGAAACAACAGAGGTTCGCGCACTTCTTGATGGTGTGCTTTCAACGTCTAACTTGGAGCCAAGACGTCTTGCAGTTTTCACATTTCAGGAATGCCACAGGGTGTGTCTTTAGATAGGCCAGCTTGCTGTAACAGGAGTTCTGCTTCTTTTCGTTGTTTGGTTCGGTTCGATTTTCGAATAGTTTGCCAGGCTCTTTTCCATTCTACCGTGTCGTTCTTATCGTCATACGTTCGACCCACCACGATGGCACGGGCTAAACACATCTTGTCTTGAGTGTTGTCAATTTGGACGATACTGCGCTTGATGCTGCGAATGATCTGAGCCAAGACTTCAGCTACTGTGCGAGGCGATAGGTCACATTTCTGCCTTTTACTTTCTTCTCCTTTCTTCACGAAATGATGCGATCGTTTCATCGTGATTGAAAATGTCAAATTACTACATTTTAAACGTCATGGTCCCCTATATATAAATGTAAGGTCAGTGTCTTCCCTATATAAAGTGTAAGTGTCTTCCATCAAAGTATTCATTTCACTCTCAATCCTACCAGAAAGATGGAAGAGCCAACACAGATCGAACTTTTATCAGAGCTTTGCGAGGTGTCATACGAAGGTTTTCTTCTGAGAAGCCGACGGACTACTCACCCTCCTTTCGAGATAAAAGTCAAGATACTTGCTATATCTGTCAGAAGAAAGGACATTGGTCTTCAGAATGTCCACAACGTCAAAGTAAGACAAGCGTCAAAAGAGACGAAGGTCAAGATACCTATTATAATTGTCAAGAGAAATGACACTGGTCTTCAGAATGCCCTAAGAAGCAACAGGAGCAGGAGGAAGAGAGGGGTTCCGAACAGGAAGAAGAGGCACCCTCCGAAATGGAAGAACCCAGACACGTCCAGAAAGAGAAGAAAAGAAGACGAAACAAAAGTGAGGAAGAAAAGGAAAAACCTGTGACAGTGAAGAAACTCAAAAAAGGAGAGAGTGAAAAGACAAAGAAGTCTATGAACTGTTTAAAGTGATGTGTTGTGAAATTGGATTGTAAAATTTTAAAGAGAATATACCAGAAAGAAAAACGTAAGTGTCTCATGGTTTTTATTTTTATAATAAGGACCTACACTCACGCACTCACACACGTCCATCATGGGGGAAAAAGGGATTTGAGTTTTATTTGATTTTGGCAAACATTGAGTAGTCTCATTTCGAGAGAGGTTGGTGGCCCTAAAAAGGACCGTTGGGTGTATGTTTTAAAAAAAAACAAACTCAGGAACGGGAGGTAATGATCTTTAACTGCCTTATCCCTTTGCCACGGCCAAGGCCTACTTCTGGACCTGCTACTGTCGATGATTTGGTAGAAATCGCTAATGTTGATATTTGAGGCGTAGTGGGAGTATGGACAGGATTGGAGTGTTTGGCTCGGGAAGGTCTTTTTCTCTTGGGTCGTATTAAAGAAGTCTGATACATTACTTTAGACTTCTTAACTCTGCCAAAATGTCTAACAGTACCGTCACCGTTTGACTTTCACTGTCCTCCTTCTCTCCTAGACCTTGTTTCTTCTCTGCTTCTTCTTCCTGTCGTTTTCTTCTTGCTCTTCTTCCTCTCGCTGTTGCTGTTGAATAAGAAAGGCTTGTTCTGCTTCTTTCTGCTGTTGAAAAACATTCCTCCAATTCTTCTTTCTGCCTCTGTTTAAAATCCTCGACGTATGGTAAGGAAGGAGAAAGCGGCGAAGGTACTGGTACCGGAACAAATTCTTGTGAAGAGAAGAAATCCACTAAATCCCAATTAAAATCGGTCTCTTCTGGAAGTAGGACTTTGTTTGCTTTGGTAGCCGCTGCTATGCCATCAATCCACGTCTCCACAGCTGGTGCACCCAATTCATCGTCTTCGTAGTTTCCGTCATGTTCTAACTCTGTCGCATTGATTCACTGCGCACAATGTGACGTCACAGCCAGCTTTCTTCGGATTCGAAGACAGACCCCGCCCTGTGACTGAATTTTATAACGCGTGTTGGGATTGGTGAAAAAACTCAATCCGTTTCGATCCGCTCTTCCACTATAAATAACTGCAGTTCACCTCATTCCATTCACCTGTTCTCGTCACAAGATGTGGATTAACGTAGAATCGTCTATCATTCTATCGTCGACGCTGTACAGCCCGGACTATCCCATGTATGTCAAATCATCATGGGCAGTTACCAAGATCACAGAGACGGCTATTTGGAAACGAAGGATCTGTGTGGAGAGACAAGGCTGTCTGAAGCGAGTCTTAATCTACGGTCCAGAGGTCCGACGAAGTTTGAGGAAGAGAAGAAGATCAGTGCGATGCACTCTATGTTAACTGAATGGTGTTAACAACCCCCCAACCCCCCAAAGGCCCTTTTCAGGGCCACTCCATTGCCTCGAAAAGATATTTATTCTCTCTTACCTAAAAAAAATTTTTAGTTGATTTTTTGTGTGATAGATTTATGTATCTATGTATGTCTATGTCTCTGTCTATGTCTATAATTCTGTCTCTAACCACGTCTCTATGTCTGTGTCTCTATTTGTCCCTAGAGTAGCGCGTATTCAGGTCAGCCCTTGCCACACTTTTCCGTCCGAATGAGGTCACCCACTTGCGACATTGTTGCCATTGTTTCCCCAATGTCCGGTACCGTGACGTCACCCCTGTTTAATTCCCATTGTCCCTATACAGTCCCATCCATGTTCAGTTCCTATCTAGTGCCCCAGATAGCCCCACCATGTTAAATTCCCATAGACTGCCCCACAGTAAAACCGTTTTTCCTTATATGTTCTCATATGCCCCACGGTATCCCCACTCACTACTCACACACGTCCATTACTGTCGACAGAGATACAAGTCGCCCACGTGCAATGAACTCTTTCTTTTTGAGCAATGTATTTCGTTTGCAACGGACAGCTTTCATCTGTGAGAGGTCGCTTATTCTAGACACGATTTCGGTTCACTAAACATGCCAGAGTCCATTTGCGGAGATGGCGCGTATGCTTTAGTTTGCAAAGATGGCGTGTTTGCTTTTTTATTCGTGACCTTGTTTTGATACTTATTCAACCAAATCTTTTCTCCCTGATATGCGAGATCTCTCGAAGATCTAGCACATTTGAATTATTTTTCAGATGATTTATGCTTAGCAGTGCTCTTGAAGTATTGTGCAATTTTTTATGAGAATAATTGTAAAAAAATTGATCTTAGAAAAAGAAGCCAAAAAGCTACTCTGTCAGAGAAGTCTAGTCTAAGGCTCAGCCATAAGACCTACGTGATATTTACCTTGAGATCGGTCTGATAGAAATTTCAGTGGAAACCTCCAGAGTTTTTACAGTATATTTATTGTTACTAGTGTGTGGCCAGACAAGGGAGAGGAGAAAATGTCCAAGTATGTTATGGCTAATTAGATCACGTACTACTCATACTAGTCTGAAAGAAAAACAAAAACTAATATATATATATATATACGCCCCTAAAAACTATTTTTCTGCAATTGTAGTGCTTTTTTTCCTATGTTATATAGATTAGAGTATTGGGATTTAGAATTCGAACGTATTGGTACTTCCATTTTGACTGACAATATGAAGGCTTCTAGGTTCATAAACAAGCTTTTAGGTTGTAGGCAATCAATCCTTTTACCAAAGAAGGCAATGCAGAATACTTTAAATGATGAATAGATTACAAGGCACTACTTGGCAATGACATGGGTGCGATAACAAGTACAAGTCACGCCATCGGCGATTTCGAATATGTTACTTGTGGTTACTGTTCACGAACGAATAATGGTAGCACATACAGCCAGAATATCATTCTAAGTTCCGACAAAAATCAGAAAGTAGAGTCCCACAAAGAATATACATTTCGAGCAACATATTCCAAACGTAGTAGTTAAAAGCATGATTGTTTTTACTCACCCCACACCCACACTAACAATTTGACAAAAGATGGCCCTTGAAGCGGTTTAGTGTAAGTTTAGTTTTTCAATCCATGGTTAATTCTGATATAATTTTAGTTCATCTGACATCTTTACATTCTGATGTATTTTTGGCATTAAAGTGGTCCTTTCTTACGAAATTAGGAGCAGAAAACGCCATCTGGTCACTTCGCACACGTACGTTAAAAACATGACATGACGGAGTTTAGATTTGGTCTTTCTTTGTCACTATTAGCTCGATACATCAAAATATATCTTGTCGTCCTTCTTTAATATTTCTTGATGCATACAATTTACTATAGCGTATAAAAATATTATAAATCAGTCAGCTCAAGTACAATGGGTCTGTTTATTTAGTTTGATACATTCTGATTTTAATTTAAATACTAACAATTATAGACGTAGACTGGGTCTGACTACGTACCGACACGTTCATGAGATGTTTCAGCGTTATTAATCTCTTTTGAAAACGTATTTCAAGTTAATATATATCAAAATCTGCCAGACAGAGGTATAATGTACTTCCTAATTTCAATGGTATCCTCCTGTTTTGAATGACAAGTTTACATGTAAAGCTGTTTGAGTTGGTTAAAGAAACTATCCTTTCATGCTTTCAACTATTTGTAAACATTCATCACCAAGCTGATATCATGAAATAATACGTCTTTTAAGATTTACATAACTGCAACCGCCACTTTGCGTTATATTAATTTAAAAATCAGCCTAAAGAAACCCCAAACCACCATACCTTACAACAAATGGCGCGTGTAATTCCACCAATAGGAGATCAGTCATGTATGAAGTGCTTTGGTAACGGATTATCCTCTTTATTTCCATCACGACATGAAAACAGTGCACTAGGAACTGTCACAGTACATACATGATTTTAGATGTAAAATATTGTAATATAAATATATTCAAAGTAATTGAATGAAGATTTCTAATAATCACCGAACTGTCTCATAGCTTAATAACTTTTTCTCATATTGAAAAAAAAAAAAACAACAAATATTACGTTATGTATGTATTGTGCATGATCTGCTGCAAATATGTACAATGCAACTTTATACTTATTTTAGTATAACGCGCAATTAAATGCATAGACGGTTCACTTGAAATCGTAGACAGAACGGATAGGGTAGAATCTGAGATGCCAGGCGTTATGCGACGGCAAATCTGAGTCCACGCTGTTCGTAGTTTGATGTGAAATTTATTCTAAAGACGAAATCACACGTTAAGTCTGATATTCAATGGGATCAAGATACCAGTGTATTAATTCGAGTTTTCTTTCTACATTATGTACAAGCTATAAGAAGCCGTCGTATATGTACACAGACAAGTCTCAAAATCAGCGCCAAAACCATAACCAGAAGGACTGCATGTTCCAAAATGAACGACTGGCATGTCCGATCTTATTTTGCTTATCATGAAAAACAACACTATGAACAAATAGAATATGTGATACTATCAGTAGTGCTAGGTGAAGCTTTAATGTGAATTTGGTGACGTTTATCTCAGAACTATTGGTGATTTTAAATTTAGACCAAAACTTTAGGTATGCATATTTAGGGTTTACCGGCACGTCAGCACAATCTGACTATACAGTGCCATGTACATTTTTGTATCACAAAAAGGTACACAAAAAGCCCCAAACGGGATAAAGTCCCTAAAGTCCAAAAGTATATTTTTTCAGTATGAACGATTTTTGAAATCGTCCACGAACTTCTCAGTTCACTCGACGCATCCCGTGGCACGAAGGTTGCGTACATTAGCCAAAGATAATCATAACTAAAAGAACTATCATAAAAACAAGGTGAACACCTGATCACACCTGACACAATGAGAGCATGTTGTAGAAGTGACAATACATAGGGTACTGTCGTATGAAGCCCATCCTGGATACCATATGTAGTTTTAAAAGGATGGAGAGACAACTAAATAGTCCCAAAAATTAAGGGATGCAAGAAACAAGACATTTTATTGAACGTCGGTGGACTGGATAAAATACAACTCTTTTCGAGCAAATTTAATGACAAGGGTTCGTATTCAGTTACTAATGCTTTATGTTCGACAAGTTTTATACCCTGCGATATCACCACAATACGTACATCAGCATGTTTATTTTGCGTGTATATGTAGAGCATTCTTTGTCTGCATACATGACCACAGTTTTTCATTTTAGTGTATGTGTAATTTCTAGTTTGTTGTCAGTGTCAAGGTCAGTCTCGCATTTTCTCGTGCAGACGTAATGATGTGAATATGTACTATTTAAAGCAAGTTTTGACAAATAAGGAACACGCTTTTATATTTTAACTTATCAGTTACATTGTAATTGTAATCCGTGTACGTATCAGATTCTCCGACATTCCGGTTCTAAGTTAGCCTCGGAATGTGTGTCAGACTGCCGACTCTAAATATCGCTTTTTAAAGGTGTTTTGATTCACAATTTTAAGGCGAGTAAGTTTTAATTGTTGAAAATGCAACTCGTGACATTTGTTTGACAGTTTGAGTATTTGGAAATAAGACACTGATATGTATGTAACAATTACATACCAGGAGGATTTCGTTCAAAGCGTGATTGAAGTTGTTTACGTGATAACTATATGGGACCCAATGTAACAGAATTGAAAACGAGTGTGTTTCTTTTCTTGGATTAAATGAACAACAAAAACAATGTGATGGATGATGTAAATCTATAAAATGAATATATATGTATATAGTACAAATGCACTGAATCTCTCCCCACTCCTATCATACGATTGATCCTATCATACGATTGATACAATCACTCGATACACATTCACGAAATGAAAAAGAAAAACTACAAAAATATGATTCATATACCTCTAGCATGAAAAAGAGAGGTTCAAAATAACCTCATGGACTGCAAAAGTGTTTCCACTAATATCACGCAATGTAAGCGAGATTCACATAATCTCATGTAATGTAACAATGAAAGCGAGATTCACATAATCTCATGTAATGCAAACAATATTGTACACAATTGAAACCACAATCAATTGAAACAAACATATCACTGTAAAACTTGAACAGTCATACAATTCACAAACTGTTAGACCACACAGTTTCACTGGATCCTTGGATTGGCCCACATTTATCGACCGCTCCCACCCTAAACGGATCCACCACAAGTACGTACAGACGGCACTCAGCACCCTTGTATTGGTTACGTCTATATTCGTGGTTCCACCATATGTATAATCTTACGTATATATATACGTCCAGACAGCACACTGCAATATGGACAGCTACACTCAACCCTAAACAGGGATACACATACGTACGGACAACACGCCGCTCTATGGACAGCTACGCCCACTCCTAAACAGCTACCGTCAGCCCTAAACAGCTACAATAAAACCAAACTGGTTATAATAATGGGTTCTGAAAAAAATTGCTTGATATATACTCATAAATTAAACTGTAATAGCAAAGTTCGCAACGTAAAAGGCTTCATTACCCGATATGACATACAAACGAGAATAGGTTTCGTAAATCAAATAAAATATAAATTTAACACTTACCCCTATGGCCGGAGAACATAATGGAGAACGTTCACTCCCTGACAAAATCCAAATGACCTGTGTCACAGTTTGAAATGAATCAACCTTAAATCCATAGGGGAGTGAATAATAGTCATGGTCAAATACTCGTGTATACCATGCCTTTCGTGACTCTCGTCGCATGTAGTTTCAGAATCGTTCACCTGGAGAAACAATGATTCACCCCAGGTAACGTTGTACGCCTGCACAAAGAATAAAGGTGAAAAATAGATCTAAGGCAAAACCAAGTTATTTCTTGCCTTATTCTGTGACACCCAATCCATCCTGCTTGGCGAACAATTAAATGGACAAAAATCATAAGTGTTCTCAAATCATTCTCAAAAGTCGGGACTGAAATATTTTGATACATTTGCTGATCCGAAGGTGACTACACGAAAATTGTTCAGTAAATGGATAAAATAAGTGCTCTCTCTCTCTCTCTCTCTCTCTCTCTCTCTCTCTCTCTTAAAAATGTAGTTAGCTCCAAAATCAATTGTACCTTTCCCTTTATATATGTACATGTCTGAGTTTGCTCTTCCAAATATTCCTGCATTCTGACTCTTTCTAATCTACATATTTACCTACGTATATTATTTACATATATATTTTGGAATAACTTTAATTATCGGCATATAGTTTTAAGGTGCCAAAAGAGATTCAAAGGAAATAAAAGTTTCAATAAATATAACGCCTTAAAATATAACATATTTTATCTTATTGTTTTATTCATGCCGGGATATTATGTTTGGGGCAATCTCAGATTTTCTAAGGGCAAGTTCATTCTTTCAGTCAGTTTGCCCAGAGCAAGCTAGCGTTTATAATATTTGTAAATTACACACACACACACACACACACACACACACACACACACACAGGGGTGTGTCGTCCAGGGGACTTAAGCCACTAAATTACAGCTGATGGTGACTACCGTTTATTATGCAGAAAATAAATCGAACACTTTTTAATACTACATTTTCTCCCCAGTATTAATATTTTTTTTCTTCAAAACGTCATTACATGGAGATAACATCTTCAAATTTCCAATAAATACAAACTTGAAAGGTCAGTCTCAGTCATTAACCAATTATGACACAGAAAAGAAGCTGCAAATATTTGCCACTGATTTCCCTAATAAACTGAACAAATTAAGATTTAGTTTGTTCTCGTTGTCACCAGATTCAGTTTGCTCTCATTGTCTCCTATCAATATACAAACGTCAGGAAACGTTCAATTTTTTACCGTATATACCCGCTTTTATGACGAGTCCAGCTCTTTAAGAAAAAAAACAAAAACAAAAAATTAGACCCTGATCTTCCGTCGCATAATGCGCGTGCATATCAGTGTCGAGTCTGTTTGTGCTACTGATTACACCCTAACAAACTGCACAGATCCACATCTGCAAGCACATTATGTGACGCCAGATCTGAATCTCTGCAGTTGGATTCGACTTATAAACATGTACGGATGGTACTTCTTGCGCATTTAAAACAAAGTGTTTTCATTTCTGTTCTGGTTTAATTTTCTTCCAAATTCATCTGGTTCATGAACACTTGAATGATAGTAGACACGCAAATATCAGTCAGTCATCTAGTTTTAAAAAAAAGAATGCATATAAATATTATTTACTTTATGGGGGGACGAGTACAACATGCTTGGCCAAGTACATGAAGAAAGAACAAGTACTGAAAGTATTCGATTTTGGATTGATAACGGAAACAGTACACGTATAAAAACAATCACACACACTCACACAATATATATATATATATATATATATATATATATATATATATATATATATATATATATATATATATATAAGATTATTTGTTTGAGAATAGTTAGATGTAACTACTAAATACAATGGTTGCGACCTGCAAATATCTGGCTCAAATTTTAAGCGGTACATCTTTTCACGATGTTGGAAACAGCTTTCATAAATCACGCATATTTCTTAGACAATTTATCCCTGTTTTATTGATTTAAATCTTAATTTAAACAAGAACGTTTTGCAATAAATGTGGAGAGATTTATTTCAGGCTTTTATGTTCTTGAAAGTAAGGATTGAATGAAATGCTCCCCTATATTAGTTTTTTGGGTTTTTTTTAAATATATTTTTTATTCAGGTGTAGTTAACCTATTGTCAAAGGGGAGAAACTCGTGTAAGAATAACTAATGACTAACAATATTCATGTCCCTTCGCCGCAAATTAATATATATATATATATATATATATATATATATATATATATATATATATATATATATATACACACACACACACACACACACACACACACACGGTTGTTCCAGTTCATTGTTCTGATATCTTGAATATATTTTCCTTTCCGTAATTGTACAACAAATCATCTAATAATTTTATCACATTGTCTAGGCATTTTCTTGCATATTCTTTGCGCCGGTTATGAGAGAACCCAACATTAGGCACATGTAGGTAACTTTTGGAGTGTACACCGAAATATCGGGAGTATAGCCACTTTGTACTGAATGTGTGCCATCAACACCGGTAAATATAAGAAGATGCAATATAAATAAAATATTCGAAGATAACAAGATTTGGAAGGCTACAATGTTTTCCGAGAAAGAGGAGTTGACGTCAATCAGTCTCTGTTCTTATTCTTACCAACCACATCATAGAATCGCGCATATCCGAGGGAGATTGTTTTTGGCATCCCTAAATTTTTTTCTTGTACAGACCGGCAGCTGTTTTAGTGTTTAGATTTTGGTGTGTCAACTCCAAGATTGGTAAGGCCAAGAAACGTTCGCCGTGCATTTTCTACAGGCTTTACGGGAATGATTAATATAACGACGTGACCTATCTTGTAGTATAGCAAAGTGTGTAGTCGAATCGGTTATCGGAATGTATCACCCGATTTCAAGGGCAGCGTGTGGTTTGCACCTTTCCTCTTTCCAAATACAGCCATACATTATTTTTTAGTATTTATCTCGTAGCGCCATTTTTGTTAGTATTCGGCATTTATCCCAAACATCTTAATCATAATATACGGAGAGTTGGCAAGACAGGTAAGGGCATCTGTACGTGTAGAACAGCCTCATTGTAAATACCTAATTTTATAACCTAGGACTTGCTGAAGGACAGCAGCATGGTAAAATGCCTGATTTACAACCTAAGACCTGCTGTAGGACAGCAGCATTGTAAAATAACTATTTTACAATCTAAGTTTCTCCTGGTCTGCTTATATAGCAACTCATTCATGAATGCCTGATAAAGAAACAGGGGAAAGAACCAGACCCTGTAGAACCATTTGTCTTATCGCAAATTATTTGGACTAGTGTTTGTCACCTACATCCGCACCTTGTACATTCTTTTATGTATCCCTAATTTACCTCCAGACTCGGCCTTTAATTTCATTATTGAAGAGTTTTAAAAAAAATTCAAAGATTGCATCAGGACAAACATTATAAGATGCCTCTTGATTATAGAGAAAGACATCATATGCAGAACTACTATTGTCAGCATTGTAGCAGATAATCTCTTAAAGATCAAAATCAGCTGTAAGGCAGTTTTACTGTTTTTGGAAACCTTGCTCTAGTGGAAATGATTTTCATTTCTTCCAAAAAATCATTATTTTAGGAATGTTGGCTTTGGTATTGTCCCAACGATTTGCGTACGGGTCATAAAGTTATGCCGAGCTGAAATTTTGTTTAGTAACAAATGTTACGTGTAGGCTCGTACAAATGTAACAGAAGAAAAGAGTGACGTCAACAAGCTTTGTATATTTTAACAAAATAATTTATTTCCCTAGAAAACATTGTAAAAATTGGTAAATAGGACTTACAGTTTGTGAATATAATCCAAAATTTGATCCTAAGAATGAAAACACAAGTCCTATCACTAAATAGTTCTATTAGAATCCAGGCTCGAATCTCGACGACATACAAATATGGAAGGCGATGACGTCAGATGTGGTCCAATGTACGAATATAAACAATTCCTCAATTGAATCACAGTCTTTGTTTCCGAATAATTCCAGAATAAATTTCCATGAATATCTTTCAGAATTTTTTATAAGAAAGTTAACTTGTTGAGTTTCCAGGAGGATAAATTATTAAATCCAAAAATCAGATGAAAAACAAACAATCTGGTAACAAATAAAAATAACACCTTGTTCCTTCAAGACGTTAAAACGACTCTGCCAGAAGAATATTAGGAATGCTTATTTAAACCCCCAAAACATCATTTCAAGTCTCGCGAGATGGGTCATGTGGTCTCTTACTATAAGAAATCTATCACGTACACCAGTGTAGCCCCACTTAAGAATCAATAATAAATAAACGTTGTTTACACATGGTGATCACGCAAGGAAAGTATGGCCCTGATACTGACCAATCATTTTAACTGCCTGTTTACAAACTTCCTATCCCAAGACGAATTAGGTTAACTAAAAATAATTCTCATGTAACACGTTTTACGTCTTAAACAAACAACATTTACTAAAAGAAAATATCGAATTACTGAAAAAGAATTTCGAATCCGATGAAAATATTCATTACAATAAAATGTAATGAAAAAAAAATAAAATAAAAAAAGAATTTTAAAACACACAAGCAATTTAATTACATATACGTAACACAAAAAAAAAATGCCTGGCTGAAATTTTGTTTGGAAAGAATGCATTAGAAGGGTTATATTTTTCATAGAGTCAGCTCTACTGTGACACAAACATCTGGAACTTAATATTGCTTGTTAGGAAGTGTATACCATAGTTCTATTTAATTCCATTATTTAATCTCCACTTATAACGATGTCGTTTTCTTTTGCGCATGATGAAATGATGAACGGTTTCGAAGCATTGTCTGAGATCCTAGGACATAAAATCTTCTTTCATAACGAAATGATTTTGACCTTACACTGTAATATTTCATACCACGCAGCCATGAGCGCTTGTTTCCAGTGGTCAAATTAAGCCATATAGGTTTTCATGAATAATAATCTCCGTTATAGAGTTCCTCGCATTTCCACACCATTAAGGTTTTTAACTTCCATTCGTGCTAGATTCTTAGAGCAGTTTCGGACAAAAAAAGGCTGTTAGTGTCTTTTTGTAAATGAAATTTGTTGCATATAAAGTTGTTGAAGAAATCTTCACGTCTTTTCATGATTTGAAGCATTCGCGCCGAAAAATAATTCGATGTCACCAATAAGAGAAGAAAATACATTTTAAAAAAAAAAATCATATTTCTGATTGTAAAATTGGTCTTATCAGACACAGGAAGAAGATATCCTTGTTAAATAATAATCATATCTTTGAGTCTTACAATATTTGTTTTTGAACATTACTTGATTTGTTGAATCATTGATATTCAGTCTAAGTAAGGAATTTTATATATTACTCACACAACACTTTTTGAATGTAACGACAAAGACTGCAAATTGTGGTATATATTAAATTGCAACAATTTATTTTGCGACATAATTTTATGATACAATGTACCAATTCTTCGCCATAATGACGCGGATATGATGTGAACACATCCCAAAAGTTCTTTGGAACTAGGAAAACAGTCCTCAGGCCGTTTGACGTTGGTTTGATGGTTGTACTTTATAGCAGCATTTGGTAACCACTCCGTGAATCGAATTTTGTTTCCTCAGTCAAGCCAAATAAATAAATAAATATTACTATATACTTAAGTGTGAAATATAGAGACTTACTGGCGAAATAAGTTTCATATTTTTTCACTCCTATATTTTCACAAAATATATCCTTATATTTTTACATGTGAAAATAAAAGATTTTCCGTCATGCGATGCTTGATCGTTCGTGCCTAAAATGTTGTACCTGCAACAACAAAACTAGTACTTTGTAAGCTAGAACAAATAAAAAGAAACTGCCTTAATTTTCAGACCTGGAAATTAATCGTTGATTAAGAAATTTGACCAGACGCCGTTCTCGTCTCTCTTAAGTTATTTTCCCCTTACTTCCTTGACGACAACAAACCTGCTGTGATGCATTGCTGAATCGGATTTGTATTGTTTTCAGTTCAAATAATTTAAGTAAATAAATGTCAAAAATGTAATTTACTGCGACAGATTAGGTCAACCGAATCCGATCGCTTTATTATTTATATGGACAATCTATAAAGGTGAGGTGAATTTACGAAAAGGGTGGGGGTGGGTGGGGTGAACGTGCTGTGCCGAAGAGTGAGTTTAATTTTCTAAACTTGGATTCTAGAGTATGTTTTGCGTGTAATAAAAACAAAATTTTATTTCCCTACGTTAATACAGGATATATTTCATCTCGTCGTACTGTCACACAAACCCGTGAAATGACAAATTTAGCATTATATGTTAACAGGAGTGGACAAAGAATGTGACCATTGAGTAATACTGACGATGGAAGTTTAGGTGGCAGGGGACAGTTTCTTATATTGGCCCCTGCAAATTTCCTAACTTAAGGGTATGGTGTGACTTTTTTGAGCTATTATTATGTAATAATTAAAGATATGAATATATTTATGACTTTGGTCTTTCCGGCTTGTGTTGTTCTTGAAACTAATGCTAGGTATGTACACCTCATGCAGTCGCTGCACAGTATATATAGCCAGTGAAATACCATAGTCGGCTAGGAAGCAGAGCTAGCTATTTATAGCAGTAGACACGTTGGTTCAAGGCAAGTAGAATATCTCAAAAACTGATTGGATGACAACTATTTGTAATGGCATCAAACTGTTAAGTAGATAATGTTTGTCAATACTATTACCCATGGAAAGGGCTTGTGTTTGCATTGTGACCATCACGTGTTCTCAAAATTGGCCCTCGGATATGAAAACTACATGTCCAAAATTGGGGGTGGGGTGCATCAACTTGTTATTCTATGAAATTCCATTGACTTGTCAGATCAAGTGAATGATATTCTTATGTGTTGTTTTATTATACCTATCCAAAAACATGGACCTTTTTGACCTCACTCATGTATTTTATTTTTTTATGAATTTTTTTATATATTAGGCAGGTGTATATAACATTAAATTTGTGAATAAAAACTGTCCCTTGCACACTTAAGGAAAAGTACGTGTTGCTACGAGATACCCGTGCTGTTGCTACGTATACATTTATGTATTTATGGAAAATAAAGCAGTCAGAGATAAAGGAATAATCAGAGATAGAACATCAGCGAATCCACAAAATAAATTTCGCCGAGAGTTCTGGCCGGTGTTGATCAAGTTTAAACTATGAGCACGGAAAGAAAAGAGATTTTGTTGAATTATGGGACAAGAAAATAGTAATGAATTGAGCCCACGTAAGACGATAATTGTTGAATACGTACGTGTATATGATGTGCAGATTAAGGTACACGTGGGAACTTTAGACATTGGTGAGTTCTAGTTACAACGTATTAATAGAACTGAAGAAGAGAGCTGAATAATTAAGACTGATTTTTAATGACCTTATTATTTCATTACTTGCTTTATTATCATCACGAGAGGTGGTGCTAGTCGGAATGTGTGCGTGTATGCATTATTAGTGCTATATGTTAATATATGCTATATCATTTGTGTAGTTTGTGCTGTTCGTCTTATTTTAGTCTTCTTTCCTTGAGTGATTGTCGTCTGTCCTAAAAATCACCCTCTCCTATCTCTATTATGCGACTGAGTGTAGGGACTTCGTGACCGGTGCCAATGCTATATATTTAAACTCGTGACTTCGCCACTCGTTAAAATGTCTTGTTTTTGGTACCACACCATGAAATATATCCGGTATTAATGTAGGAGAAAAAAATATCCTCTATTTAATTATCAAAAGCTATATTGTTTCGTTTTTTGCTTATTGTAAATAAATAAAAGCAATAAGTACCTGTTGGGAGTTTTGAATAGCTCTCACGAGCTGATTACTAGGTTATACATATACGTATTTAATTCATATATCGTGCAAAAAAAGTCACTCCGCCCAGTATTCTGTTGTTTGGGTTTTTTTTTACGTCGACCGAAATCTCACAATTTTATAACGTCACGACGTCATGTGTTTTCTTTGTCTTACGTGTCTTGCGTACACCTTATTACACTTAACGACTGCATTAGATGCAAACGTATTAACTCGTGTGAGATATCTTCTGTTGGATATTATGAGAAGACTGACAACAGCTTCGCTTCGGCTGTGGGTGTAAAGATGTTGGAAAAAAAGCCTCATTGTTTTCTTTTCATAATGGCTAGAATTATCCTAACCTATCCCCTTTCTCTAAACATTTTAACTTTTATCTTGATACGGTTTATATTCCTTTCGGATCGTTCCTAGTTTGCCGGTCCCTAAGTGGACGATCCTTCGCAAATGTTCGAATATTGAGTTTATTTGCCCGCAAATGTTTGAGTATTACGGGTTTGCTTGCCCAACTCTCACTCATTGGCAAATATTTTAATTTTAAGGTTACGTTGTTTTATATTAATATCTGAAAACATATTATTTTATGACATTATGTGATTGTTTTAGTCCTAACTCTGCGAACCTTTTATATATTTCTAACTGAAAAATAACTTTAATATTTTGGGTGTTTTGAACATTTAAAAGACAATTCGAGCTAGCTTTTCATAAACAGCCCCCGTAGAAACAGAACTTTATTTATTTATTTATTTATTATTTGTTTGTTAGTTATTATTATTATTATTATTATTATTATTATTGCTGTTGTTGTTATTGCTGTTATTATATACCAGCCTGGGTATGAGTTATTCACAGATAAATTTGATTTTTTAAGTTTATTTCGCTGCTAAAGCTTAAGCAGAATAGAATTTGTAAGTTTATTACGAAGAAAATTTTAATAAAACTTTATATTTAAGTTGACTGAGCTAAGAGAAAGACTGACTAATTTGAGAGAACGACTGAGAAAACTGTTTGGAGAGTGGCGAACCATAAAGGTCCTGGAGCGAGAGGAAAAGAAGAGGAAAAGTTTCAAGAAAGTTGCCAAAGGTTCTCAGAGGAAAAATAGATATTCACAGACTGGTACCTCAAACACTGATTTTGTATCGTATCCTACTCGGGTTTCAATAGAATAAGGCCTTGTATTTATTCCCGAGTTTCTGTTTTGTTTGTCAAATATCGTAGATCTTATATATGCGGTTCCTTCAGCATACGTGCTGTTCATTTGTTGTAAACATTTATGGAAAAAAATTCTACGGATGAAAAAACAAATTTTTAAAGTAAATTGTTTCTACCCGATCACATTAAGCCTGCTACGCCCCGAATCCAGCAATAGTAAAACGATGAAAATTCATCTTTTCTGCTTATAGCATAAACAGACAAAGGACAACTCTTTCCCATTTTAAGCTGAGGGAGATACCAACAAGGATGCTCGCACGGCGGGGTGGGGGTGGGGTGGGGGGCAGAGGGTTTTTAAGTAATGTGATCGGGTAAGTATTCTCGGAGAAATGACATCTACTTAAAAATTTGCTTTCTCTTCAAATACGTTCCCTGATCACATTAACGTTAGGAGAATAGGTAATAGGGGAAGTGGATGCACAGCATGCTACATATACGTTGGGTATCCTTCTAGGCAATAAAAGGTTGGATTCCCTATGTAAACGATAACCCGCAATCTTAACTTGAAAGCAACACTGCCTACTGTCATGTGATCTGAGACCCCTATATATCCTGTAAAGATGATGATTAGTGAATTTTTTTTACAAACAAATTTCTTTGGCGAATTCAGCGACATTAAGAGCCCGTGTTGGCTTTAACTTGGTCATGGTTGTCATCTGGGCCGCTGCCAAAGGACTAACCAGATTCAGAGTTTGTCTCTACGAAGCTAAATCTCTGAAATACAAACGCGAGAAGGCTGACTCTGCTTACAACTTCTATAATATCTCGGGTAGAAATGTTACGTTCAAAAGCGTGGCTCGCAGAGATCGCTCTAATTTCATGAGCTGTCACGAAGATAGGGCTTAAGGGGTTATGTCCTGCTTTCCCGTCTTCATCGGTCGAAAGGGAGGTTTGTGTGTGCAACGATTTGTTTCTGTGCGCTTCAAGACGTTTTTCAGTGCAATGACAGGGTCTTGCATGGCTGCTGCTCTCGACGTGTCTACCGAAGAGAGGGAGCAGAGGAGGACTCACTGATTGCACACTGACTGCAAACAATGTTCGGCCACAAAGCCTGGCTGCTTGAAGAGGACCACCAAACAATCCGATCTGAACTGAAGATAGGTATGTTCACATGAAAGGGCATGTAACTTTCTCACCCGGCATGTCGAAGCTACGGCTATCAGGAAACAGGTTTTGTATGATAGTAGCTTCAGCGATGTTCAGGTTAAAGGTTCGAATTTATCATAAATTAGCCATGGTAAAACCCATTACCGATTTTATTTGGAAGCTATTCGAAGGATTTGGTCGATTCAAATCAAAATTGGCTTCTAGGTCTGAGAGATCTGTATCATGACCGATATCTCTTCTGTCAGGATGTCTAATGCCAGTTATTATTGGAGGGGTAGCTTTTGATTGCAACTGTTGGCAACATTTTGTCCTTGTAGAGCCAGAGAACAAAGTCGGCCAGTTGAGAGTCAGAGGCACTCAAAGGGACGACGTTATGGTCAGGCACAAGTCCCTGACAACACGCCTCTTTCCCTCATAAGCCTTTAGAGTGGAGGGCCTTATTGCTCTCGAGATTATCTACACAGTTGATAGTCTAAATACATTCTCTTGCAAAGCGCCTGAAAAGAATCAGGCGCGAAGAAGACGATCCTTGTATTGGTGGAACACATACGACCACTGTTTTTTGAGAAGATTTGGCTAAACGAATGAACTTAAAGTGGCAAACATTGTCGCGGTTTCGCAAAACTAAGAAATGTTTGCGACGCCGGTTGGATAGGGATGTAAAAGTACGCATCGGTCAGATCATGACTGATGACATACGTGTCTCTTCTGATGGAAAGTAGTATCAATCTCGCTGTCTCAATCTTCAAAGTTTGGCGAAGGATGAATTAATTAATATGAGTCCGATTGATGATCAGATTGAACTTGCAGTTGATATTTTTATAATGAAAATCCTTTCGCACGACGGTACCTGTACGACAGAGAGCTTAAAAAGTAGCGACGACTGGTGGCAGCAAGGGGAGGTAAAAGGAAATTATTATTTCCCTTTGTCTATATGATGTAAAAAGAAAAAACGAGTTTTAGTCTTTTTAGTAGAGCTGGATGCGGGAGGTAGCAGACATATTCTAACATTAATATGATCGGGGAACATATTTGAAGGAGAAATAGTTCGGTACCACGTTTCATACACGTGTTTCTCTTAAATTACATATACTGAGTCTTCTTGCTTTCATGTTTCTCGAAAGCTATGGAGGAAATTCAGCCTGTACAATGTCCAGGTCGGTACCTTCGTTTAATCTCCAACAGACAAGTTTATTTGTTGATTGACAAAGAAATGCAGACAGACATACGGGATTAACTTAGTTGCACACCAATTGTATATAGTAACTGAAAGCGTGTACACGTTTTCCATACAATTATAAATGTACAATGTATCAAAGGCTAAGTTTCAAACCTGTGCACATTTGTAAAGTAAGTACGACAATATAGGACCTCATTCCTTATGATATTGTATCGCAATCTTCTTAAGAGTCAGCGATTTCGCTATCTCAGAAGGGGATCTAAATTAAACCCCGTTAAATTTTTGACCTTGTACATGTTATCCACTCTAGCTCTGTTAAAAAATGTAGCAACAATGTTAAATACCGTCTGCAGAAAAGAAGTCGCTAAATTTTAGGACCTAGAAAAATATCCGCTGTACCATAGGATATGAAACAGCATAAGCAAAGGCAGTGTTCATTATTTCCATCTTTAAGCAAAATAATCGTATTCGTTTTGGTCTTTGTTCCTTCGTTCTAAAAAAAATTTCTTTATGGAATCGAGTTTCTAAAATCCGAGACTACAACAATATGAAGAAGGTATTCATATTTATAAATGAATCCAAATAAACTCAGCATTAACTATAGGTGTAAAATTAACGAACAATAAAGCCTATTAACATGTTTTAAAGGAAGTATCTAGTTAGTAGATAGAGTTATTCATGATTAAATTGACGCGGTAATCAGAACAAAAAACGTTGACTACTGACTATAAAATCTCCACGTAAATTATATCTACTAGAATCTGAATTTTGAACAAGAAGGTCCCATAATTATAATCTAACCGCAGGCGTAATTTTAATGTGCATTTCTTCTTACTGTATAGGGTCTTCTCTGATAATTCCTCAAGGAGGATTTTTTTTAATGACGTAAAGAGCTGTTCACCAATATCACCGATGGCTTTAATCCCAGATTCCTGGGTCTCTCCCATAGGTGGATAATGACTCAATGTTTATCGATACACACTCCACTATTTTTGAAGGGAAAAAAAAATCACCTAACTGATCTCTACAAGCGCGTTGAATGTTTAAAGAAAAGATCGAAACTGTTATCTATGGAACATTATTAAAGTTTATAATACGACCAGTACTGCAAAACAAGGCCCTAAAGTTGATAAATGTAATAAAGACATTTTATTTTTTACCGAAATTTTTACCTAAGCTCGAAGAAGAATCACTTTAAAATACCCAGATTAAAAATCTCTCTTTAAACAAAACACCCACCCATTAATAAGTACACATTACGTTGACATTCTACAGGATCAACGCCTTGTTCGTGGTTAGAACGCTCCTGCGGCGGAGAGAGATTCTATTTGGAGGTTTACTCCGGCAACTTATCATGGTCACTTAATTTGTACCCAACAGTTCACATCCATCACAGGATACAAAGGATACAATGGATACAATGAGATCCAGCATGCTGATGTCTCAAAGAATAAGTCTAAGTTCATTCGAGGAAAAGATACGTCTAGATAACGTCTCTCCCATTGCATCCCTTTCTGTTGAAGATGAGGACAACACATATATTTTCATGGAACAACTCTTCGATGGAAGGTAAATTTTGGAATAATCGTTTTTAGATGGCTTCATAACTATTACCTTTAAATTCGGTAGACTTCTTTATTTATTCCTGTAGGTTTTAATGCTATTTCTGACCCACTTGTCTCAAACTGCAACTGTGCAGAATTTCATGCGTTCGGAGGCAGGTGACTGTAAACCTGTTTTTAGTTATGGAATTTTGCGGGGATTGCGAGAAGATGGCGCCTGTATATTCAAAGAGCCGTGAATGCACATTACCAGAATATATAAGAAACGAGCAGTCCTAGAATCTGCAAAAATAAATTGCTGAAACTTTGTACATTTTTTAAACTGCGAAATTTAGCAGCCGCAAAAATGTGTGCTAGAAGTAATAACTTCATATGTATTGTTGAGGTCTAAGAATTTAACAAATTTGAAGGGATCTTTTTTTTATAAACATTTGACATATTATTAGTCCTTACTATGTTTTAAAATAACTTCCAGCGTGAAGTTTATTTGCTAAATGAAGTTTCTTTTACACAGATGTCTATATTACCCATGATAATGTTATCAAATGCTTTCATACAACGTTGCGTAGTTTGACACAATGCCATTTTTTCCCACTGTTGATGAAACATGTCAAAGATATGACTTTCATTTCATTTAATATTAGAATAGAATTTAAACTAGAGACAATTACTGAACAAAATTTAAGTGCATTATTGGTTCTTTTCAAATTCATGAACGAAAACAATATTTGAAGACTTATAACCTAAAGCACACAGATGCTTCAAATTGATCTTAGGAAATTGACGTTTATTGTTAATGTACGCCATCGGTTCAAACTACAATTATAACTGTATTTCAGTCATGTAGAGCGCCATATTGCGATACAATTTACACAGTGAAATAAGAAAATATGCTTGCTCCCCACACCAAAAAGCAACCACTATAAATATGTACCAAGGTAGAACAGGAATAACATTAGACAGCTATCCTATCACATATGGGTGGAAGAAACATGCTGTTAAAATATTATTTATTACATACTTAATTACGAAAATAATATAGCTACATATCCACTTGTATTCTTCGATAAAATGCTGAAAAAGAACATTGTGCAAAATGAGATATTATCACTTGATTCTCAGACCTAATAGGTGTTTTCGTTTTAAAAAATTCCCTGGCACGAATCTTTTTCTATGATCTATATAAAATGAACATGGTAAAATAAAACGATATTCATCTTCTATTTGGTTTTTATCACAAAACATGCATATACGTTGATTAGGAGGGATGTCACAATGCCGACCAACTGTCTGGTTAATGTATTTAATAGATGGGTCAGTAAATCAATTGTTACATAAAAGTGATCCGGAAAAAGTATAAATCATTTACTGTAGCGATAGGCTTTTTGTGATTTATTTACAGCTAAATTCCAATCTTAAATTAAATTGTCTTTAAGACATTGTCTGAAGTTGAGTAAAAATACTTTTTCATCTCTTTTCATTTCCAACATCCAGTACGTGCCACACATAACCAAATCCATACCTGAATAGCGTGTCCTTAACTTTTGCATCCCATATGACTTTAACTTACTCACCCCAAGTTTTCAGAATAATAAAACATTGTCTTGGATACCGATTATTATCCATTTCGAGCAACAAGATCCAGTACATAATACACTTGCAATAATAAGTAATACACAGTTGTGTCGTCACATTCTCCTCATGGTAAAAGGGAATACGTTTGACTAATAAGGTTCAGAAATCTTGTACAAAATATATCATGTAACTTTTCATTGTATATAACTATTTGTGCTCCCAAATTTCAGCGGCATAAGTAAATACAGGTATTTATGCGTAAATTCTGGTAAATTTGTCCGCGAATCCAACGGAAATCTCGGGGACAAATATTTATTGAGAGGAATTATTTTCCAAGTATGGCTAAATTATTAAATGCGAGATAGACATTTCAGTTGTCGTTTCTTGCTGTTTTCATGAACTGTGCAATCCCTTATATTATGGGTGTAGTCTTCTGTAACGGGGTGAAGTATTTTCTTATGTTTTTCCTCAAGGTTTTCCTGCATTTTGTTTATCTTTAAAGGTGATATATTTGGCAACTATTGGTCATGCCTTGGAACCATTTCCGACCTTGTGTGTACGTTAGATTTGTACTTGGTTATTTCAAGGACGCCCTGCATGTATGTGTGGATTTTCACTTTGTTCCTAAGTTTTGTCATTGGGTTAATCAAATCCATAGTATATTAAGTTTATTCAGTCGGGACTGAGACTATAAATAATCGCACTTTTTATATATGAATTAGATCCTCGTTTTCATTGAAACGGAGATCTTCATGAGAAGATCGCAAGAAGGTCGTCATTTCGTTTCGCTTTAATTTCTAAGAAGATAAAGCCATTCAGGGAAGAATAAAAATATATCTCTGGTAACCATTTAAAATCATTTCGATAACTTTAACTGAATAGAATCCAAAAACTGAACATAGTTTGCTCTTTACCGAAGCGAGGGTTTACAGTGAATTTACCAGCCAAGGCAGCTCAATTGGTAGGACGTCAACTCGTAATCCAGTGGTCGCAGGTTCGATACCCAAGCCAGCCTTGACAGACTGCATCGGCGTGTCATTGGAAATTTTATTCAGCATGATGAAGCAAATACTATGTTTACAAATTGCAGTTAAAACCAAGAAAAGATACCGTAAAATAACATAAGATCCGCCAAGTACCTGTATCAGTATCAGTTTTCATTAATTTCTTGATTGCTCCATACCACATAGTCAAACACCTAATGAAGAATTGACTTATGAATTAAACGGAACACCTACTAAACCCGCCCCAAGAGTATATAATTTATAAAACAATGAACGCTGGAAAAATACATTCCCATTTTCTCCAAACTTATAGATTGTGTTTTGCACATCTGGATTTTTACGAAGAAGTTGGAGCTTTGTTACCACATTTAGAAAATATAATTCACATCTGTACGTTTGATGACTTTCTTGTGTATTGGTACCCACACTATTGATAAAGATTTTGACCATATACACTCTGATTATTATAACCGTTTGTGGTTGTGGTTGTTGTTGTTGTTTTTGTTGTTGTTGTGGGTTTAACGCCATTTTTCAGCACATGATAGGTTATACATGGCGGCCAGAATAACTTGTCGTTGAAGAACCCGGAAACACTCTGGGAAGAACCACTGACTCACGGGAAGCTACTTGCAAACCTTCTCACATACCTACATTGGCCGAGCCCGAGACTCGAACCCACGCGGACTGAGGTGAGATTGTAATGATCTGTAAAGGCGAGCGCTCTAGACCACTCCGCCCCCGCCGCCCACCCCCAATCATCTGATAAACAATGCAAGGTTAATACACTTCATGTACTTATTCCGTGCCAAAACAACGAAAAGGATGTCGTCATTCTTTTATAATACCGTAATATTAAATGATCTCGTTAGCTGTGCTAGTCACAGCTGTGTTGAATGTGGTTGTTAAGGACTCTAGGTCGGTGTCTTGGCTGTCCAGGGTTATCAAGGGTACAAATTTACCACTTATCATTGCTTGAAAGGCTTCTGCGACTTTTGGATCTTTCAATTTTTCAAGGTCAAATGTGATTCTTAGTTGGTTAGGCTTCTGGATCATTTTCAGGTGGAGGCAAAACGTTGTCATTAATAAATCATGGTCACTTCCAATATCTGCTCCTGGAAAACTTCGTGTTCTGGGGATATTCAGTCCTGTACAGAATCATTTTTTCACCAAGATGTGATCAATCTGGTCGTGATGTTGTCCATCTGGATTGTGCCAGGTCCATCTTATAGATGCTTTGTGAGGGCCGAACGTGTTGGCAAGCACAAGATTGTTGTAGGCAGCAAACTTCAAGAGCCTGAGTCCTCTTTCATTTGTTTCTGCATTGCAGAAGGGTCCACAGGTTCTCTGACAGTTTGTCTGTGAATCAACCCCCACCTTTGCATTCCAGTCTCCTTGTACAAACAGAATGCCCTTCTTGGGTGAGTTGTCAATGACATCTTGCAGTTGGTTATAAAAATTCTCCAGTTCGTTGTCATCATAGTTAGATGTGGGTGCATAGGCTTGTATGATTGTGATGTTGAAGCGAGTCTCCCTCAGGCGGATGGTACTGAGCACGCTTGAGACTGGGCAGCAACCCATAATGCTGCTCACAATGCCCTTGTGGGCAAGAAATCCAACGCCATGATTGTATTTGTCCCCTCTTCCGCTGAAGTAGAGGTTATGCCCTTCATCTGTTGTTATTTCGCCAAAGTTTTCCCATCGCACTTCGCAGAGACCAGTAATGTTCCAGCTGTACCTCTCTAACTCATGTGTCAGTTCTTTCAACTTTCCCACAGCCCTCAGTGTTCTAACGTTCCATGTACCGATGATGGTGTTTTCTCTCCCACGGATCTTGGTAGTGGAAGCACCAGTAGCATACTTGTCACCTCCGTCCTGGTGTGCAGCGGAAGGCGCGGTCATTGTTGACCCGGGCTGCGACCGATCCGGCATGGAAGAATTGTTGGTTGTCTTCATGTGGTGTGTCAAGGGCAAGATACAACCTAGCGGAGCCCATCCCTCTCCAGACTGGATGACCACAGCCGAAATCCACTGATATAATGTGGCACGCCTTGGCCCTGAGCACGTGGTCGTTGAGCTCATCTTGAAGCCATTCCGCCCTGGCCGTTGACTTCATCTGTACCAATGCCCACCGGCAAATATCGTCGAACAAAGAAACCTTGGGTCACAACAGATGTTGGGGCCCCGAGTGGCCGAGTTGTCTAAAGCGCTCACCGTTACGGATCACTGCCGTCTCACCTCTGTCTGTGGGTTCGAGTCTCGGGTTCGGCCAATGTGGGTACGTGAGAAAGCTTGCCAGTAGCTTCTCGTGTGTCAGTGGTTCTTCCCGGGATTTTCCCGGGTTCTTCCTCCACCATTTATACTGGCCGCTATGTATAGCCTATCTTGTGCTGAAAAATGGAGTTAAACCCTATAACAACAACAACAACAACAACAGATGTACTGGAACTATGCGACAAAACAAGAGAACTGAAAAAGGGAAAAAGAGACCATGAAGAAGATAGAAAATACAGAGAGATAAACAACATGATAATGAAAAGCATGAAAAAGGCAAAGGAATCCTGGATAGAAAGACAATGCTGCAAAATCGAAGACAGTCTGAATAGAAGTGACAGCCAAATGGCATGTCAGCTGGTAAAAGATCTCACAACCCATAAACAAGGGAAAACTACCACCATCCAAGACAAATCAGGAAAATGCAGTACTAAATTGCTCTCAGGCAGAAGAAATTGATGACAACCCCATTCTTAGTGAAGAAGTAGAAACTCCAGTTAGGTCACTAAAGAAAGGAAAGTCAGCCAGCGTTAACAAAATACCAGCAGAGCTCATTCACACGGGAGGAGAAGAGATAGACACACTCTTAACAACAATCTGCAACAAGATATGGCAGACAGGAGAATGGCCCACCACATGGATTCAATCCTTGGTCATCGTGCTCCCCAAGAAAGGAAACCTACAGCTATGCCAAAACTACAGACCCATCAGTCTGATCAGACACCCTAGCAAAGTCATGCTGAAGATAATTCTCAACAGACTAAAGCCTCAAACAGAGAAAATTATTGCTGAAGAGCAGGCAGGCTTCCGAGCAGGAAGGAGCACCACAGAATAAATCTTCAATCTCAGACTCCTTTGCGAGAAATACCTTCAGCATCATCAGAATCTATACCACGCCTTTGTAGATTTCAAAAAGGCCTTTGATAGGGTATGGCATGCAGCCTTATGGGCAACTATGAGGAAGTACAATATCAGCTCAAACCTGGTGCAGGTTGTTGAGCACCTCTATGACAAAGCCACAAGTGCTGTCCTCATCAATGGCAGCAGAGGAGATTGGTTTTAAACAACAATTGGAGTCAGACAGGGATGTATACTGTCACCTACACTCCTCAACATTTTCCTGGAAAGGGTCATGGAGGATGCCTTGCATGACCATAAAGGCACTGTCAGCATCGGAGGAAGAACAATCACCAACCTTCGCTGGAAGAAAATGATGGCTGATGAGAAAGTAAATTATTGAAAAAACAGTTTCGGAAAACAAAAAAATCTTTAACAAAAGTCAACTTTCAATTAAAATAATCTTCTCTTTCGAGTGAGCAAAACAGACTTGTAATTGTCATCAAAACACACTGTCTGCTACAGCGAATCTTTCCCATTTATGCATCCTCTATTGCTAACAAACGAAATTGTGCAATAGACCCTGAACAACATCACTGAGTCCATCAACGTAGATCGCTTTATGTGTTGACAATCGCGAATTTATCACCCTGACTATTACAGGTCCACGTTGAGCATTATGTATGATCATATTATTTTCTTGTCACTGATCTAATCACTGATCTTGTCCCTGATCTAATTACATCTATCACTGCGGTAATCATCAAAGATTTTATCGATGAGGGACCGATAAACATTAATATCCATGATATTTCCTGTAAATAATCTTTGACAAATAGCAGCTGCTTCATTAATGATTTCTGGGGAATTATTGTCGGCTTCTTTTCCGCCAATCAGAATTTCTAGTCTATCAACATCGGCAAGGACGTTATTGGGACATGGAGTAACAAAATCACTTCCTTGAGTAGCAATATCACTTCCAGTGGCACCGGGGCCAGGATCTGCATCATACCATTTTTCTTTTTCCTTACTTCTTGTTTTGTCTGCTTTTTTCATACTTGTGTTTGAGAGTGATTTCCTATTTTGTTTAGCTTTTTTAAGTTGCTACTTCATTTCTTCTTTTTTTGTCTCCTTTCTTGTTTTACTTGTTCAATATACTCATCTACTGCCTGGTTAAAAATGTTAAACTGATTAACATCTTCCTCAGCACTTATCTGCGGAGTATCAGTAGCGATGCGATATACATTCTTAACCCAATCGGCAGATTTCAGAGTTTTAACAAATTTGGTTTTACATACCTATCCCTATCACTATATCCAAACGCGGCAATATCAAGTAATCGGCTTGGGATCTTGATAGCGGCAATACCTTCAGGCGTAAATTTATTTATAATGTCAATTCTAAGTTTTGGCAGAGGTTGCGGCTCATCTTCAGGTTGTGGTTGAGGGGGTTGCAAGGGGGGTGGTCGAGTTGCTCGAAGACGGCCAACAATATCAACAGGTAATTTCTCAAGAGCTTTTAGTGCTGCCTCAGTTGCTGTAACAGTTTTATTGTTGGTTCGACAATCGATCTAAATAACTGTTCTGTACTTTCTGTAAATTCCACCTGAGACTCCTGACGAGCTTGTAGTTGTTGCTTGACAGAATCACGAACGGAGAGATATTTCTTAATTGTCTCTAGTCGCTGTCGAGCTATATGTGTGAGATTCCATGGTTAGCATATTATTGATATAATAATGATTTAATTACACCACCAGCAACAGGAAGGGGACGACCAACAGTGAGTGTCCCGGGTCGGTAAACGAGAACGCATAAATATTTAAAAATACAAGCGTCAAAAGATAAAATAACAAAAATGAGCTAACCCGGTTAGAGATCTCGGTTTAGTGCAACCCGGTTAGAAGTCTCGGTTTAGCGTTATTGACCTTGTATTTTCAATTTTGTAGTAAGTTTTATTTTCAAAAACGGCTGCTCTAAAAAGTGGTCTGTTCACCCCTCCTGCTGCTAAGCCAATAGGACACAGGCTATCTGCGCGTTGAGCTTCTGTCCGTTTCAGTTTGGTTGCATGGTTATGGTCCCTAGAAGGTGGGTAAATTCTGTGTGCGGTGCCAATACCGACACCGCATATCCAGCACGGCGCTATCACCATTCGTTTCCCGTTCGAGGACGTAGGGACCCAGCAATATACTTGTTCCGCCGGCACAGCTCTTTACTATCCAGTTTCATCCGCGTGCGCGTCTTCTTTCCCCACAGAACTACGTTTAATCAATACAATACTAATCTATGTAATTCCACTAACTGGGCAAGTCACAGTGTAGGCATGCTAGACATTAATCCCTTGTTGCCGACATGGATGATAGTCACCAAAAGTTTGCTATGCATATACCCTATCACAAACTCTCATTACAAGTCGCCAAGTATTTTGTTCGATATGCATGTATGCTTGTCGCCAAACGTTTTTCATGCCTCAAATCACTATTCTCGTTCACGATATCTAAATGATTAACCTCTGAAAACGAAAGTTCTGGCATAAAATTTACATCAAAACTATGCGATTTTCTCTAACGTCTTATTTATAAATAGAAAAGCCTGAGTTCAACGAGACAGGAATAAGAAGAAAAGATCTTGGTTTTCATAGACCTGTGTGATATTGCACTTTAGCAGCAGAGGAGGTGAACAGACCACTTGTCTGAATTGTCATTTTTCTAAAAAATAAGGTTCTTACGAAGGCTGAAAATAATGTCGATAACGCTAAACCAAAGCCTCTAACTGACCGAGATTTTCTCTAATTGGGTTAGCTTATCTCGTTACTTTATCTCCAACTCCTTGTTTTTATTTTATGGTGTGTTTCGTTTACTCGCCGGGCCACTCAATATTGGTCGTTCACCTCCTCTGCTGCTGTAATTAACCAAAGATTTTATCCAGACCTATACGATATCTAGATCTTGGGTCATGTAAATTTATTGTTATAAATCCGAACGGAACAGCTTGTGCTTTTGAAAAGAAGTTTTTGAACTTGATCATGTCCATATCCCCTGAACACCAAGTATAATAAATATTTTGTAAGGTATAATTATCTACTCCATTAAACACGACTAAAATATTACAGTTGTCTGTGATCACTTTAGGTATTTGTGTATATCGCTGAGTAACATAAATCACGTCAGTATTTTTATGTCTGCCTCTGGAAAATATCCGAGCTGGATTTGATTGTTTGTTCAGCATCACATCATCATATACTACGAGGTTATTAATAAATCCATCTAGGTCATCTACAGATGGCGCTTTATCAATATCGGTGATAAAATCAATAATATCGTTTCCGTCTTCGTCTAATAATTTCGCATTTTTATTAAAATCTTTAAGTACTTCATAACATCGTTGATCATCTACAGATGGCGCTACTAAATATAATTTATCCCACTTGAGCCATCGCATTATCAGATTAAGTAATAATTGTGTCTTACCAGATCCAGATGGGCCTATTATAATCATTCTAATAGAATTTGGTAGTGCTGGATGGTGCCTTACTGGTTCTTGTTTTCGTGTCGCTGAGAAGTCAATTATATCCATATAATAAATAATATGAATTTATATTGTGTTCGATGCAGAGCACCCACGTCCACTACTGGATTAACAACAATAACAACAAAAAATAAAAGACGTGCAACTACAGGTAAATGTGTAAAATGTGGCACAAGAAAATATAAATTTATTCCTCTTGACTTGTCAGTCAAAGGTGGAGATATCGCTGCTTCATCAGAGAAATTAACAGGAGCTCCATGGGCTAAATACCCCGGTGAGAAACATCTTCCTGGATATAATTATTGTGGTCCTGGAACTCGACTTGATATCTGACTTGATGATCAAGATCAACCAAGAGCAGGAGAATATCCAATAAATAAGATTAATCAAGCGTGTCCTGTTCATGATGTTGCGTATAAAAGCAGAGATTTACAACAACGGCATCTCGCAGATGTGAAATTGATTCATGCGTTAAATTCTATACCCAATAAATCTCTCAGAGAAAAACTCGCTAGTTTTCTAGTAAAAACTGCTATGAAAGGTAAAATAATGTTAGGGACTGGTAATTAATTATATAACTATTATAATGGAATCTGTTTATTATAGCCCAAGAGGATACTGGAGAGGCAGAGCAGCGATTAGTAAACTTGCTGAAGCAGCAAATGTCTCACGTTCTGTTGCTGCAAATTGGTTAGCACGACAGGCAATATGGCAAATTTATCTACCACCACCTAAAAAAATTCAATATGCACATTTTGATGTCAGCACCCCTAATGAAGTTCATCAAGCAGATATTTTATTTTTAGCACATGACACCATTAAAATTGCTAGATGTCAATCACGCACGTACAAATACGCATTGACTGTCGTTGACGTTGCAAGTAGATATAAAGAAGCGCAACCACTATCAACAAAGACAGCAACTGAAGTTGCATCTGCGTTTGAACCAATTTATCAACGAGGATCCGGACCACAAGATGGTCTACGATGGCCACAACTATTACAAGCTGATCCTGGCAAAGAATTTCTTGGTGCAGTATTATCGCTGATGAAAAAACATAACGTTAAAATCAGACGAGGACACACTGAAATTCATCGCGATCAGGCAATCGTTGAACGATTTAATCGAACACTTGCTGAGCGGTTATTTGGATATCAATATGCAAGGGAAATATCCATTGACTTTAAGTCAGGGGAGAGATCTCGTGAATGGGTTGCAAGGTTACCAAGTGTGATAGCTGCGTTAAACAATGAAATCACTCGTGCAACTTCCATGAAACCTTCTAATGCGATCACAAAAAAATATCTACCAATACACCGACGTGAATCTTCCTCTCAATCAGTATTAGGTAATATAACTGTAAAATATTTATATGAACCTGGTGAACTTGAAGGTGGTAAAAAAAGAGCAACTGATCCTATTTGGAGTGTGACTACACATAAAATTTCTAGCGTGGTAAGATCCACAGGTAGACCTGCAATCTACAGACTAGATTCTACGGCTCCTCAACGTGGATTTGTACATGAACAATTTTACAAGTAATTCCTAAAGACACACAATTACCACCACCTTCACTTATGTAAACTAGCACCTCTACGTCGATTACATTCAAGACATGTCAGCATCACATTATCACGTGTATGACCAAGATCACTATTAATTCTGTCTACGGTAAATTGTCTTGGATTATTATTTGAATACTGCCATAGCATAATACAGTTACAACTTGCACAATGATTATTCTGTCGTTGTTTTAGTGTTATAATTAATTCAGTATCAATATCAAAGTCACGCTTATTTTTTTTGTCACATTGCTTATAACCAGATAGTTTTTTTCTTATTACGTCATTGCTAACAGTTTGATCATTATTTTCTGTAAAATTCATAATAACCCTGTGCAGCTGAGATATTCTTCTGACTCGAGATACTGCGAGATAAACTAAATTTGACCATTCGATCCGATTATCGACAATCCAGATATTTGTATCAGAAATAGTTAATCCCTGTGACGAGTGAATCGTTATAGCGTATCCTAACGTCCATGGAGTTTTATCCATGCTCAATGCACTCTCAACAACATCAACAGCAACCAAAACAATATCATTCAATACAAGATTTTGTATTCCACCACCAGGAATTTCAACTTCAATGTTCTGTAGTCGAGTATCTGCTGGGCGATAACATAATGGTACAGGTAGATTTGAAAACTTTTCTTTATGTAACAGAAATAATTTCTCTTGCAGTTCATCACGAACTATCTTTCTACTTGCGACTATCAAATCAGCAGGTCTCCATAAATTCAAAAAATCATTCATAGTAGTTTCTGGAATTACTTTACGCATTATCTCACATTGTATTTTATCTGGCCGCAGTCTGATTAGCCTTTTAAACTCTTTCAACGATTCATCAATAGCTCTATGATCATCAGTTATTTCTTCATAATAATCTACATTATTCTTCAGCCACTCATGTGGAGACTGTCCAATAAAGGGTGGTGGTTGACCATGATCGCCACACATTATTACAGCAGTATTCTTTGTCAATAACCAATCAAAAAATGTTTTTAATATTTCTAACGACACCGTGTCCACCTCGTCCCAGATAATATACTTAGGTATATATTTTTCACCCATTCGCTCAGGAGTCCATGTGTCTCCGCACCATCTGAAGAAACTATGATATGTACATGATTTTACTCCTCGTTCTTTTATTTCTCTGGCGAGTTTATGTGTCGGTGTCAAAACAATTATATCTGAATGGTTGTTCAGGAATAATTTAATCGCACTAGTTGTTTTACCTGAACCACCACATCCATTAAGATAAACAGTCTTATGTCTAGCCACAGGATCATATACAGATGGTGCTGATGACAATTCTGATATTTGATTATTTTTGTAATATATTTCCTTAATTTCAACGTCAGCAGATTCAGAATAACTAAGTATATTTTCTTGTTTTATTCTCCATGATCCCCATTCACCATTACCAAGTAGCGGTTTTAACAAATTCGTATATTTTTTATTTATATAAAATGAATCCGTAGCAACTCTGACAGCGTAACGAGGAAATCTATTTATCATCGACAGTAGATTTATCGAAACGTAGGCTAGCATTGAAGATCTTAAATGAGTAAACTGCGGTGAGTCACCATCAATATAGCTTACAATTGTACCTAGTTTGGTTCCGTCTGATAAATAAGCATTACTTCGACTTATAAATGTGTTTTTTTTTCCGTTGTATCAGCGATTATAAAATCGAGTTCAGCATCGTCCATAATTAATCTTGTACAGTGTCGTTTATGATCATATGAACCTCCTTGTGTAAATTTACCGATTATCTTTCTACCAAGATCTTTTGCAAGTTTCTCATCACTTTCTTTCCTGCATTTAGATTTTTTTAACAATATCATCTTCGTTAAGATCAAGAAATTCTTTCCTGATACCATTAATATTAAATCTATCCGGTTCTGGTAACCAAACTTGTTTCTGTGGACGATACGATATAATCGCTTCATTTACCTTTGATGATATTAAAATTTCAGCATCGAGCATATATCATAATAGTACTATTGGAAGCCAACATTTTTCTGAAAAATGTTTTCCAAACCAAGTATAAGTAATCGGCTGGAGATTTTCTGTAAACTCAAATGATTCTATATAGGCGAATCCGGTTAAGTCAAAATCTGGTAAGGGTCCGTTTATCGCAACTCTGGTCATCTCGTGTGATGGATGTCCAAATCTCTTAAAGTATTCAGAACACTCTCCGTATCCAAGAAAACTTCCAGGATAACATGCTACCATATCAACTGAGATAACTTCTCTATAATCGTATTTAGTATTCCATAATCCACCGTGTCGATATTCAATACAACTTTTCTGGACATCTTCAAGAAATTCCAATCGTGTCGGTTTCCATGAATTTTTCTCCTGAGCAAAGTGAGCAGCAACTGATGGAACGGTAAAACAATTATTCAGTAATTGTCCAACCTTGACATCGTCAGAAGTATATTTTAATGCAAGATTTTTCATTTCTTCATGAAGAGTTTCTGTACGATAAATATCACCACCGGGCCGTACAAACTGATCATAATAATCATATTCTGAACTTTGAAGCAACCAAACAGACACGGGGTCACTTTTACTGATATTTCTAATAAAATCAAATATATGACCATCATAAAATTTAACTGTTCTGTCTCGTGGAAATATTATTACTGCCATAGTCCATGCATGCGCATTATGATCAATAATATCTATCGAAGTTCCTCTTGATTCATATTTCGATTTATATAAAATCTCTCCCGTTAACGTCTTCACTGTTATTGGAAATTTAAATATCTTTCCCAGCTCAGCAACATCTTTAATAGATGCTCCAGTATCTTTAACTGCTTCTGCCCACGTATTTATTTTTTTTACGTCGTAAATCTGTTAAACCATTACCACGTATTGCGTTTGTGAAGTGATCTGTAACTCGTTAAGCTACACAGTTTATTCTTGACTCTGACAGTCTCATTGGTTTGAGATCCGCAACGTTAGGTTTATTATTCAGCGGATATATTGCATAGACAACCGCAGTCACAGGGTACCTTCGTTCATAATACGGTTGGTCAATACCAGTAAGTATTCCGGGCTTGGATTTATTATTCAAGAGAACAATATTATTTCCCGACTGTATGCGGACTGGATCACGCTTGTCACGGATAATCCAAGTGTCGTCGTCTGTCCTTACAATAAATTTTATTAAAATGAAATATTTTTGAACATCAAGGTGGTTAATAATCTCTTTTCCTCGTCTGTCATTCATTATAGCATCGACAACATTTCCAACTCTGAACGTTGACCACACATGAGCCGCACCATCGTCTCGAAATTCCTTCTTGGCTTCACGGATGCGTTTGGTTACATCCTGATTTGTTAAAGCCAGATCTTGCATCGAAAAACTAAATTTATATTTCGGTAGTCTGTCAAGATCAAATCTAGTTCCCGCTGAGACGGCGGAAGGTTCAATTGCGGATAATTCTTCCATTTATTATAATTAAGACAAATATTTAAATTGAATTTTAGTATATATATAATGATTCAAACAAAGAACCGATGTAATTGGCTTATGATCGGATATACTTCTCCTTGTAACAAAGCATGTGTAAATGAATTCTGCTGCTACCATATGCAAAGCGTTTGACATGGTAGTCTAGGACCAAAACCGTATGTGCAATGTGGTGTTGGAGTCAGAGGAAAAACTCAATTATGTGTAAAATGTGGTGGTAAAAAATATAGAGAACAAAAACAAGATTACGATTAAAAAATGTCGAATCTGCTATAAAAACCGCAGAAGATTATCTCGCTAGATTTTAAAAAAAACCGATTTAGACAAATAATATTATTATATAAATGGAGCAAAAAAGAATTTGTAACGCATCCAATTATTAAAAATTATGAAGCATCTCGTGATGGTGTGATCAGAAACTGCCGATCAAAAAACCCAGTCGGTAGTCTTGATAAATTTGGTTATTTTAGATTCAATACCAGTGGAAATAAAAGTTATTTCTCACATAGATTCATCTATGAATGTTTTCATGGGGTCATTAAAGATGGACTTGTAGTTAATCATATTGATGGAAATCCCAAAAATAATCATTTATGTAACCTGCAAGCTATTACACAGAGTCAGAATTCTGCACGTGGAAATACAGGAAGGTGTAAAGTATTTAAAACAGAGCTATTAAAGCCATAAATGCAGAAACAGACCAAGAAATAACTTTCCCATCAATAAACGCAGCTGCCAAATATTTTGGCATACATTCACAATCGGTACAATTTGTCGCAAATAAAACATACAAATTTGCATCTTCAATAAAATATTATCAGCGGATAATATTTGAATATGTCAGATAATTCTGTCCTCTTAACTTAAAATTAAAAAAAAACAGAATAAATAAATATTTTTTTACTGTATACAGTTCGACTCTGTCAATTTTGCCAAGGGTTTTGTTTAGCTATCACCATAGTCAAGGGTCCACCTTCACTGTCGCCGCTCTCAGTGTCACTTTCACTTTTGACAGAATCAAATAACATAATCTTTCTCAATTGCATTACTCGATTGTCCACAATCTTTTTTTTTTCGTACTCGTGAGACAATTCGGATCTAATCTTTTCGATTGAACGTGCAAGAGGTGCAAATAGCTTCACCTGTGTGTCGTTTACCATTGCCAAGGATTCTAACATAGATTGATAAATTAATTTCACGAATCTATAATTAGATGGCAATGTATATTTATTCTCGAATTTTCGTTGTTGTAATGATTCAAAATGGCACATAATTTTCTGAGGATCAAGATTATCAGATATCTTTATTCCGTCATGTTGTAATTTTTCAATAGCAGAAATAATATCATTAATATTTTCGTAGTTCATTATATATATAGAATATATGTATAGTATGTACGCTGTATCAATGATATACCACGAGATGTATAAATTTTTCATTAAAAAGAAACGAAGCTTGCTGAGTTTCCTTTTAATGAAAAATTTATACAACGAGTGGTATATCATTGATACAGCGTACATACTGTACATATATTTTATTTATATCACATACAAATACATATATTTGACCTTTGAACGGAGTTCAGATTTACTACAGGCGGCCGTGTATTGACCTAGTGAATGAACTCCTCACATCCCCTAGTGTGTCCGCTACAAAATGTAGTTCTCTGCCTTAGTGGCTATTTACAATCACCTCTGCATATTGATAAGTTGATTGTTTTCTTTTCTTGGTTTCTATTTTTCTCCACATTGATTATATCAATATAATACACACTTATGATGTAAACATGAAAGATGGTTTTAATGATAAAAGTAGGGCAGTAGCAACACTTGGATAGCTACACCATTCAAATACCGGCGCATGGAGATTAATGTGGAATAGAAACTAAGCCAACTGACGAACCAACAAGAGGTAATTAAAATATTTTCATATATTTACAGTTGATCTAAGTCATTGTTCTGCTTTAGCAACAGTACAACCGACCCACAAACTCTCTCTCTCTCTCTCTCTCTCTCTCTCTCTCTCTCTCTCTCTCTCTCTCTCTCTCTCCCTCTCTCTCTCTCTCTCTCTCTCTCTCTCTCTCTCTCTCTCTCTCTCGTCGGTTTGACTTTAAAACTCTTGTCTCTGTCTGTCTGTCTGTCTGTCTGTCTCTCATGCTTTGGTCGGTTTGACTTAACTTTTGCCATCATTCATAAGTCCAGAGATATTGTTGGAAAATCCTCTACGTTCGCCATTTCATAGATTTTAGCCCGTATCCTGCTACCATGGTCAAGAGAGAGAGAGAGAGAGAGAGAGAGAGAGAGAGAGAGAGAGAGAGCTTTGGACATTTTCATATTTAAATAATAATAATAATCGATTTTTTAGAACATTATGGTATGTTTAAGAAAAAATAATGATAATAAAAAAAACATTACATTAAATATATCACATTATGTGTACCACGTAACCGAGGAATTTACTGGTTTGCAACATTGTATCATTGATAAACACTGTTGATAAATCCCAAGGAAAGTGCACACGTATCGTTAAGACGAACCATATTCTTGTAGGTTACTTGGTATAATTTCTATTTCAAGGTTTTAATCCAGCCCAAATTCCTTTTCTCTCATTCCACATTTCTGCGCAGTTTGTCCGTTATGCTTGAGAGGGGAGGGGGGAACAGAAAGCAAAAAGGATTGTGATGAAAATGTGTACCATATTAAATTAATTTAGAAAACGGGGATTATTAATACTTTTCATCATTATTTTTCATACGTCACTATTGACTAATGTGTGGAAATTGATCATTGATCTAGAATCAACTGTAGACGCTCGCGAGAATGTTTATATATGCGTATTATTGCTCCATGGGCGGATCACAATTTGATATACCAATAGTATTGGTATATCAAATTGCTTTATACCAACACTTTAAATGTATGTTATTTGTTAATGTATGTGGTATAAATATATA
>JAECUM010006590.1:0-79453 GCA_016617855.1 Megalonaias nervosa
GATTCGGCGAATGTGGATATGTGAGATGGCTTGCCAGTAGCTTCTCGTGGGTCGGTGGTTCTTTCCGGGGATTTCCCGGTTTCTTCCTCCACCATTAATACTGGCCGCCATGTATAGCCTATCGTGTGCTGAAAAATGGCGTTAAGCCCCACAACAACAACAACAACAACAGATTTAAAGAAAGTTTAACTGTTATTATATTCTTATGTACGTACGAGAAATATGATCAGCAACAACATTTTGTGAATGTTAGTCCATATTGGCTACCATGAAATGAAATTGCAACCTTGACCTTGTAAGAACATGTATGTCACCATCAGTATATGACCTATAATCATCAAACATCAGACAATACACTGAATATATTTCATAACCAAAGCCAATGCAGGTATAGCATGCTCGACTGGATTTTTTTATATGATGATCAACGTAATTGCATGAACTTTACAAAAACGTGATCTTCATTCTTTTTCATCATAAAGTTATAAAAAAATGTTGACATTTTAGAGGAAATTGTGCTGTTAAGATATTTGAATCCTTACTGCTACAGCTTTAAATCTGTAAACAGCCGCTAGACGGCATGTATCCAAAATTATTCGGAAAATCCTGTTTGCCGCGATAATATAGAGCCCGCGATAATACAGCATTGGACTATACAGTAAAATTGTAAGAATTAACTTTTTGGTATAGTATACTCCAACACTGTATTATCGCGGGCTCTATATTATCGCGGTAAACGGGATTTTCTGATTAATTTTGGACACACGCTATTTAGCGGTTGTTTGCAGATGTAAAGCTGTAGCCAGTAATGATTCAAATATCTTACAGCACAATTTCCTCTAAAATGTCAACATTTTTTTTATAACTTTATGATGAAATAGAATGAAGATCACATTTTTGTAAAGTTCATGCAATTACATTGATCGTTATATAAAAAACTCCAGTTGAACCTGCTATACCTGCGTTGGCTTTGGTTACGAAATATATTCAGTGTATCGTCTGATACACCGTATGCTGTTTTATTTACATTTGAATGCTTCGTTTGACAAAGATTTTGTTTTTTAGGAATAAAAAGAGGGAAAGTTATTCAAACTTTACAAATTATAAGTAAGAAACAATAGCAAAACAGTTTTAATATGTACCAGTAAGAACATTAAGTACCGCGATAATACAGCATTCCAGGCTACAGTTGATTGTAAAACATCCAATACAACAAGATTCAGGGCTTAACGGGATGGATTGGTCAGGAAGTGGGTGTCTATGTGTTATATGGAAGTTACAAGCAAGAAAACTTGCCACATAAGATTTTGTTTTTAAAGTTTATTTCATGCTTGTAAATAGGTTAACGACTAGTCCTACATGTAAGACCTCAACGCTGATATTTTTATGTTTTGGGCATCTGGGTCTTGCTGCCTAACTAACAGCACTGTGTAGCGTGTTTTGATGTCCACTAACATCGTAATGAAAGTCAAATTTTCAGGAATATCTCACACAACTTGCAACCAATAATGACGCTTTTCTACAAAGTAAAGTCATAATGTTTTAGTCAGACTTACTCTGATGTTTTTTCTCTAAGATGGCTGGAAAGCGATGAAAGCCGGTAATGTCGAAATCAGGCTAAGTTGAAATATTATTCTTTAACAAAACAAATAAAAATATATTATTCCTATTGGAACTATAAGCAGCATTTCATTTTGTTCAAGAAACATGTCCCCCACATAAACCTACATGAACGTACTTTGGCATACCTCGACTACCGTCACATTTCAATAAATTCAGATGTATGTCAATGGAACATAAAAATGCGTCCATTTGCTAGTGTCAGATTTTGATTCCACCAGGATAAAAACAGCACAGTAAGTATATTAATTACATATCAATTTGTGGAAGAGTGTCCATATGGGCTGCCAAGTGTGTGAGATATTCCTGAAACTTTGACTACTCGTTGCAATGTCAACCGACATCGGAACACGCTATTCAAGGCCATTATTTGGGTAGTAAGACGTAGCACTAAAACATAAATAATATGTGATACGTCTTACATTGTAGGACTAGTTAACAGCTTACTAATGGGTAATAAGTGAATAGTCCTTCAGCTAGTACATATGTTAGTTATACATTGCATCATTTATGTTGGCTATAATATCTGTGGAATTTACAAGGTAGTTTGTTTAGGATAACTAGTAAAATAGTGACGTAGTAGCATCCCTTAGAGTTATAATTAGACTGCAAAAATCCACTCTAGTACCATGGTGCCGCACAACAAAGAGCAGTCACATGAGTAGAAACAGACAGTATTGCCTTTATATGAGAACAGTTTGAATGTAACATATATATCCAGGTCTACAATCCAGACGATTGTTTGAACGATTTGGTGAACAGAGTCATAGTGGAAATTGGATTCGAAGCAGGAGGACAAAATCTATTGTGAGAAAGATGCTGATATACTTTTCGACTGGTGCACAAAAATTGTGTAATAGGTGCAGCAGTATTTTGGAGATATAACAACACTATGTCTCCATGGGTTCTTGTACTTTAATCAGACTGAAATGAAGACCATGAAGATGAAGTCCATAAAGATGAAGAAGACTTACAACATATACATATAAAATGTATAAAAATAATTAAAAGTAAATGGATCTAACACACACGGACAATTCACAAAATGATAAGGTGTGGAATAATTAAAAAAAATATTACAATTCAGTTAAAAACTTACGAGTGCTGTGTAGTATTTTGGTGTGCAATATTCATTTTCTTCTATACAATTTGCAAAGTATTGAGTAACATGTCGCACTCAGAAGTTGAAAATGACTCCTGGAGGGTCATTGGAGGAGTGAATAATGGAACAGAGAACTTGTTAATGTAATCGGTGGTTGCATGTTAGGCACATGCAATTCAAGCAACTCACATACTACTCACTCACCATGCGTACCGCAGAACAACATGTATATGGACACTGGACATCACTGTACTGAATATGTAACACCAAAATACTAAATGCACACAAACAATAACAAACAATGGATTACAACTGGATAGACTTTAGCTGATTTGTCTGCGAAATTTTAATAATACAGTACTAGTACCTGTTTCTCAGAGTACTGTCGAGAGGAAATTAAGATGTTATGAACTTAAAAGATGTACAGTTCAGAAGAGGACAACAATCTCTAAAAAATATAATAACTATTGCAGTAGTGCATGGTGTCATGAGCAACAAAACTGGATTGTTGAAAAAAACCCGGCACAGTGTCATTTTCATTGATTAGAGTATGGTTATGTCAGACTGGGATAAGAAGATATTTTTCTGAGGAATGGAAACAGGAATGCTTATGAATGCACAATAGTCATTCTTCCAGTAAAAGCATTTCCACCATGTTTTGGAGTTGTATAAGTTTTAATGGAGTTGGAGTACTGACACTTGTTGAAGGTATCATCAATGTCCTCTTGTTGCCAAGGAGAGAAGTGGGAATCCTGTGCATGTATCAGGGAGAGCAACTCATTGGAAAGGTGCAAATAATATTCAATCTATTTCTTGACCACCACAGTCACCAGACATAAATATCATTAAAATGTATGGAGAACAACTAAAACAAAAAGGCCGAAAATGATGACTGAAATTAAAAGTATTGGTGATCTCATTTATGTTGTTTTGGATATTTGGCAGTAATTGGAGCAGGCTCATTTAAGACAACTGAAATTCTAGCCTTTACCAAAGCAACTACAATTGCAAGTAAAACCAACAAGGATCAATTATAAAATACTAGAACTTGTAAATGTAATTTTCTTAATTTTTTTGGATACTTGGATTTTATATTACCACAAAACCAATATTATCTCAACAATGTTACCGTTATACAAGGTTGCTACTCACTTATGATTCACTACTGCATATTGACCAGTGATACTAAAGTCCATAACAAGAGTTTGATGTTTTATCCATTAAAAATTATGAAACATTATGAAAAAATACCCAGAATCTATTTTATAGATACTGTGTTAATTTTTTCTGAAGTATAGTTGAAGTATCAAACTCCAGTGGTTCAGTCAAGTAAATTTCAACTTGGCGTTAGTTTTTATTTTCAATAATTTTTGCTTTTCTAAATGTAGACTTTTATACTAATGTTGAAATTAGTTCAAATGTTAACTGGGTCAGGCAAATGTTTACAAATAACTTTGTTTAAACCTGCAAAGGTATTTCAGTGACAGTGCACAGTAAAAAAATGAATTAAAGTTTAAGCATTTGTAGGGCTTAGACTGAATAGAATGTTTCCATGTCTAATTCTTTTGGTCAACTACAGGGTCTGATAGCTTTTTGACAATATTTTGTACTGAGGAAGGTTGTAAAATCATGTCAAAATGTTGGAATTTACCACCTTAGTTCTTTTTATTATAAAAACTAAAATGGCAAATATTGTTTTTTTTACCAGACCATAAGATTATCTGTGGGTGGTGCTTAAATGCAGTCTTAATGGTACTTTCATATCAGATATTAACATTTAATGTTAACAAGCAAGAATGAAACTTTGTAGACAAGGGCTAAATTTACTGATTGACAGTGATGAATAAGTAATAATACTTGGCATTATGTAAGATTTGGCAAGGATACTTGAACACAGGAGTGTTAAGGAACACCTTGGCATTATATAAGATTTGGTATGGATAACTGAACACAGGAGTGTTAAGGAACACCTTGGCATTATATAAGATTTGGTATGGACACTTGAACACAGGAGTGTTAAGGAATACCTTGGGATTATATAAGGTTTGGTATGGATACTTGAACACAGGAGTGTTAAGGAACACCTTGGGATTATATAAGGTTTGGTATGGATACTTGAACACAGGAGTGTTAAGGAACACCTTGGCATTATATAAGATTTGGTATGGATAATTGAACACAGGAGTGTTAAGGAACACCTTGGCATTATATAAGATTTGGTATGGATACTTGAACACAGGAGTGTTAAGGAATACCTTGGGATTATATAAGGTTTGGTATGGATACTTGAACACAGGAGTGTTAAGGAACACCTTGGGATTATATAAGGTTTGGTATGGATACTTGAACACAGGAGTGTTAAGGAACACCTTGGCATTATACAAGATTTGGTATGGATAATTGAACACAGGAGTGTTAAGGAACACCTTGGCATTATATAAGATTTGGTATGGATAATTGAACACAGGAGTCTTAAGGAACACCTTCTTGGCAAGTTTTCAGACTTTTCATTTCTATAGAATACACTGCACTTTCAGTGCCTCCTGTTGGGGCCTGAATTCATATGTTTAGTTTTCAGATAGTCCATGTGAAAAATGGCAGTGGATCACATCCATGATAGATGAATTGATACTTTCAAATTTTTTTTTACAGAATGGAATGATTCTAATTATGGATATTATCTCTTATAGTGGCCATTGTATTATTAGAAAGTTATTAAATATTAGGTTTGTACATTTAATTTCAAAATTTGAAATATGGTTTTTAATGAAAATGTAAAAAACACATGTTGAGTTTATTATAGACCAATCCACACATTCCATGAGGTTATGCTGTACAGTTTTTAAACAAAATGTCACTTGAAATGAATGCTATCTGCATTTAGCTAAGTCTTTGCATTGAAGCTGACAGATATTGGAATGTTTTTGATTTTGCCAAAATATAATTCTCAGTCAGTCTAGCAGATCAGTTTTCACTGTGTTTTTTAATTCAGAATGATATTAATCCAGCTTGTGAACAATTAAAATTGCTTCAAAAACACCCAAAATTTGCTACAAGGAAAACTCATTTTGTTTAAAACCAGACCTTTGTTTGGCAAAGATGTTCCAAATCCATGTGAAAGGTCTGATTTAACAAGACTATGAATAAATGTAATATTTATGTCCTGTTGCAGAAGTGGTTAGATCTGTAGGATCAATATACAGTATGTTGATTAGCACTTTTAGTGAATGTATGCTAAAAGAGCAGATTTTATGTAACATTTTGTAAAGGATTTTATTAACTGGACAAGATTCTTGCACATTTTGTGTATCTCAAATTTTTTTGATATGCATTTGAGTGAACACCACAGTGAAAGTATGCATTGTTTTCCCCAATGACCCATGACCTTTTGCTAATGGATGTAACTCTGACATACTCTCAGAGGCGTTGATTGGGGATATAATTGATGCTGCACAGTCAATTAGCACTGAACTAGTTTAGATTACCGGTAAGATCAAGACAGCGTGTGTGTGTGTGTTCTGACAATGTGACATGGAGATGTGACCTATTTTGTCCATGATTTTTGTCTGAGTAAATTTATAATGTGCCTGAGTTGGAAGAAATATTTATTGATATTGATATTAAACTGATATCAATTACACAGATCTTTTTGATATGGAATATGAATAATTTGAATGACTAGGATAATACTCTATTACAAACACTTAAATAACTCAAATACAATACTTTGCTGAAAATGAGAAACTTTCCAAGATTTCTTCCTTATTTTTGAAAATGGAGTTTGTGTGTGTGATTTGGATTTTTAACATAGCTTGAAAAATTTTTCAGTCATATCGCTACAGTGTCTGCAAGGTGGCAGTTTGTAGTGATGTCCAGCACTGGGACATCATGCCACAGACATGTAGCATGATGTCCCACCCAGTCACATTATCCTGACACCAGGTAGACCAGTCCTAATACTAACCTCTTAATGCTAAGTGCTAAGCGAGGCAGCTGTACCATTTTTATAAGTCTTTGGTATGACTCGGCTGGGGATTGAACCCATGACTTCCTGCATCCGACGCGGACACTCTAACCACTAGGACACTAGGCCACTGGAGCGATAATGGAGACTTGATAAACACTAGACTTGAAGGCCTGATAATGTTTACTTCCTTAATTATTGTCAGAATGTTTTTGTTTTTGTAATTTCATGGTGTTTGTTTTGTAATTTTGTCATTGTATACATTGTAAAGTGCTTAGAGCCTCTAAAGATTAGAGCTTCGAAAGATTAGGTGCTGTACAAAGTCCACATTATTATAATTATTATTATCATGACAAAAACTAATAGACACTTCGAGTGCCATTGTTTGAAAGTGATAGGGTATAGTTTTTAAATATCTTCTTTACTTATAAGTATTATATCTCAAGAGCTCACTAAATCTTGAGGCTTGCTCAAGCTTTGCTTTGTGAAATTTACAACTCGCAGGAAAATAATATTGTTGCAAGGCAAACTTGTTGGACCTAGTGAATCTTTTGGAAATATGCAGGTTAAATTGAAACCATGGCAGATCTTAAGATTTGCGGGACCAACAGACTTGTTGGACCTCATGTGAACTGTGAAACTTTGCAGTTCTTGCCCGCATTGTGAACTACATGCTACATAGCCGTCAGAGGGTGATTGTAAGCCACATCAGTATTCCTATAGTCAAGACATGCTATCTGACCATACCAAGACAGATTTTGTCATTTTTCTCTTGCCACTAAGTTAAAACTTGAAACTGACAGAGGTGGCAAAAGAACATGGCAAGTGCCTGGGAAGTGCCGTGGTTGTCTCCCCTGACTTCACAGTCTCTCATATCTTTTAAAAAAACAAGACATCAGTGCATTAGCACACCAAGAAATGGGCAGAATTTCATCTTGTCCTCCTACGTCCTTTTACATGTACCATTCTGCTGGCTGTGTGGGCCAGAGTCATAATGAAATCAATATAATTTATTTAGAACACCTTGGAATTTAGCACTAAATTATATAGAATGATACCAGGTATTTTAAATTCATATAGTCTGCAATAAAATACTATATTTTCTGTCGATAGTGATTAATTGTATGATGGTTACTAGAAATATTTGAAAATTGATCAGAGAAGTAAAATGAACAATCATTGATAATGATTTTTTTAAAATGATCGAGGTTTTCATTTTTTCTAAATGTTTGTCTATTTTAAAATGAAATTTTCCTGAAAGGTAAAATATGTGAGTAATATCTTCCCTTTAGTTTAGTCTTCCTTTATTGAGAACAAGCCATGTGCCAGCCAAATGGCAGATAGCAAATATGCTAGGAAACCATTTAACTTTACAGGATAAAAAGTAACAAAACCATTACTAAATCAGTGCCCAATAGTTATTGTGAACCACTCATCAGTCTTTAATTCCAGTATTAGTAGTACATGTAGTAAGCTACAAAGGTGTTTACAATTTTGTTAGACCACTCTGGTGACCTAGTGGTTATATCGTTCACATTGGATGAGGGAGGTTGCGGGTTTGAACACTGGCTGAGTCATACCAAAGACTTATAAAAATGGTACTAACAGCTACTTCGCTAGGCGCTCAGCATTAAGAGGTTAGTGTTAGGACTGATCGGCCTGGTGTCATGATAATTTGACTGGGTGGGACATGATGCTACATGTTTGTGGCATGATGCCCCGATGCTAGACATTATTACTACATGTATAAACTGTCACACTGCAGTTATCATAGCGATATGACTGAAAAATTGTTAAAGCTACATTATAATATCTAAATCACACAAATCACACAATTTTCTTATGTAATAGTCTCAAGTCCTTTAAGCTTGTAGACAGGTATAATAGCTGAGAGGGCCAGAAGTATCTCTGACTAAATAAGAACCATCTCCCAAAACTTTACAAGATTATTGATAGATAAATCTGCATACCAGTATTAGATTCTTAAACCAGCTGCACCTGCCTTTAGGTCCACTTGGTCTAGATATTTATAGTTCTATTCCTCTTTCATTTAAAACAGATTATTGTGTCTTTCACAAAACTGTTTGCTCATGGAATGTTACTGACAATCAAGGTTTATCATTTGCTATACTTCAAATACACGTTGGGGACTGCATTAGCTTAGTGTATACAGTCTGCAGTAATGAAAACTAAGCTTCAACGGGACACTGGCTCCAGATGACTTTCTACTTAGTGTATACGGTCTGCAGTAATGAAAACTAAGCTTCAACGGGACACTGGCTCCAGATGACTTTCTAGATCTTAAGATAATTTCATGTTTTTTTTACACAATTTTATACACAGTTTATTTAACGCCATTATGGAGGCTTTCATCTCCTCTCTTGTACTGTGAAAATATCTAAATGGTAGAAGGATTTCCTAATTAATAGCCTTGTTAATAGTTTGGAATTGGTATCCATATGAGTTCCATTCAGGTAAGTAAACTATCTGAAAATTCCTTGGCACTTATTGGGTACAATTTGTCACTTCCTAAGGCGTTGGATGCATCTAGATTGTATGTAGGATGACTATGATAGGCTTGCTGTTCTACATTTTAATTATATCTATCAGTCTGTGGAAACGTCTCTAAATAATGTAGTCATGACAAGTTTAATCCAGAGTGCTGCACATTTTTAGCATGAACAAATTGTATACATGTCTTGATAGTTTTGAGAACAGATAATATATATCATATATACTGTATTTGCTTTAAGTTGAGTCCAACTACAAACTACATGCATCAAACAATCTGCCATTGCATAATGTACTGGCAGATCTGAATCTGTCCACTTTGCTAGTCAACATAGAATGGTCTGCTGGCAGATCAGGATCTTTGTTCTTTTACATATACAGTAATATGGTCTTAGAAGTGGAAGCCTACCTGAAGCTTGTAAACAAATAGGAAATTGGTAAGAGAACCTTCTCATAATATGCAGTTGCAGTGCTGCCAAATCTGTACGCACCTCTGATACTATTTTATTTCTTTTGTCTCCCTTCTTCATACTTGTGACAGAAGAGAGAGGTCAACTTAGGACAGATTGGGAAATTTGCAAAATTATTCAGGAGTTTAGACTTAAAATGAGGGTGGATTTTTTCAATGAGAATGGTGAAGTTTTCATTGTGGCATTTGTCTTTGATTTTCTTATCCCAATATTGAAGACCCAAAGCTAAGGTCACTATGTGAGCAGTTTTCGTATGTTGGTATGAAAACTTTTGTGCAATTTTTGAGCCAGGGAACATTATTTTGACAGGATCTGAAAAATTATCTACTACCATAAAAAAGGGGAAATTATGTTCAGTTATTAAATGGACAAACAGTATTTCTGCATGTAGATTCCATGAACATGGATTTCAGTGATGGCATATTCATTGTCATATATAATATGCTTTGATATATTTCATAACAAATGATGTTATTCTTGCCACCAGCAGATTTTAAAAACAGCTTTATGGGTAAGGCAGAATTATTATTCGTGTCCTTGGAACTTGATTCTAACCATTGAAATTTCTGTTTCCATCCATTATTAAACTTTGTGTGATAATTCAGTTGCTTCAATTTTGGCATTTCAGCATTGGGAGATAATGCATGTTTGACATCTCGGCAAACTTTAAACACTGAAGCCAAACTGACCCTGTTTTATTCTGATTGAGCTCTTTAATAATTGGACCATAATCATTTAATCACTTTAACCCTTTTGGCATTACTTCTGATCACACATATTCTATGTTGGCAAACTCCAAACATTGAAGCCAGCTGACTCTGCTGACAGAATCAAGGTGTTGTAATTTTCTTTTGCTGTTTGAAATAGCAACTAAATCATCTTGCCTTGCTTAAACCAGTTCATAGTCATATAATCACAGGCAGTATTACCATAAATATATTGCACTGAAAGCAAGGTGTGAAAAGATAAAAATTAAATAATAATTTTGTATACATGGGAGATTTCAGTGAGTGACCGGAGGAATGGGAGACACCAGTCATCATAGGAGGAAAACCTCACCTCCAGGAGGTTAATTATATGCTTGTCATAACCATGCACTGTATCAGCTGAGTGCATGCAAAATAAAGGTTTCAGATTTGTAGCTCTCCTTTATTCTGCTCCCGGTACCACCACCCACCACCCATGACCCACCTGCCCTTTTTTTTCCTTTTAAAGATGATAAGAAGACTTTTAGAAAGTGTATTCAAAACCACTAGGAAAGGTTACAGAATATAATTTTATGATGGTGGTAAAAGTAATACTGTAAAATCTTTTAATGTAATATAAATCATAGTATTTAGGGATCTTGAATAAATTTGTTTAGAATTCAGACTAAAAGACAGATTAATGTAGGTGTTATTTTCCTAGTTTGTCTTCAAACTATGAACAAACATAAACATTTTTTCTGTGCTGATGGTAGTAAAGAGCAGAAATTTGATTACCTGTTTAGTTAAATGTGGACACTATCTAAAAAATGTCTGTCATACTAGTGTATGCTGGACATGTCTGATAGGACTGTCTCTTTGACCCCTAAATGGGGGTAAATTACCTTCATATTAGGGGGTGATAGACACTAATAGTATTCCCAGAGCAGGCATGGGGCTGATTACAGTTGTAATCATAATCGATTGTAATTGATTACAGTGTGAGCTGTAATCATAATTATTGATTTCAGAAGCTATATAATTGTAGTCATAATCAAAATTACCTTTGATTGGCATTGTAATTGCATAGTATAATCACGATTACAAATGATTGCACCCAAAAAAGTAATTAATTAATAATTGTATTGTTAATTTGTATGTAAATAATTGTTAATATACATTTATATAGAGTTAAAATTGTTTGTTTTCACTTTATTTAATGTATGTTATTTGCATGGAACAAAAAAGTATAATAAGCAAATACAAAGCAGTCATATTCATAATCGCAATCATCCCCCTCTAATTGCAATTGTAATCATAATCATAGTTTCCAAATAAAGTGTAATCATAATTATAGTAATCATCAGTGACAAACAACCTGTGATCGTAATTTTAATTGTAATCAAGCACCTGTTATCGACCACATGACTGTCCCAGAGGAACCCTTAAATGGTGCTAAATTACTTTCATATCTGAGGGTGATAGGCATATTAATAGTGTTCCCAGAGACCCCTAAATAGATGTAAATTACTGCCGTAGCAGGGTCAGAAAGACTGCTAATAGTGTTCCCAGAGACATCCAAAAGGGGTAAATTACCTCCATATTAAGACTAATAGTGTTCCCAGAGACCCCCAAAAGGGGTACATTACCTCCATATTAAGGGTAATAGACACACCAATAGTGTTTCCAGAGACTCCGTAATGGGGTAAATTAGCCCGAAACTGTGGACAATAATTTCAATTTTGGCATTTTAGCCTGACCTGTATAATGTCTTGAAAATGGTCTAGAAAGTTAAATATTTTTGTTGAAATTGTTTACATGAAACTTCATCTGCCCAGCAATTATTTTTTGTTGTCCAGGAAAACTGAGCTGTGGAATTGTCACCTCATATATATTGTTTCTTGCAAACATGCTACACACATGCTACATTTCCAATTTTTCTGTATCTTTTATAACATATGAGTACATTGTTGCTTGTTTTATTCTCAGTTTGAAACAATTAGTGGAAATGCACATAGATTAAAATTAAATTGTCTGCATATTTTCAGATTTTAAAATGATGACTGGTGAGTGACATGTCTGTTAATTCAGTTGACACAGCGAGTGGGGCAGCAGTTAGTTTTCCTCAGCTTCAGACTGAGTATGACACTTCTTTGGATCAGCTGGATTTTAATATTTTGAGAGAGGAGAGATTTGAAAGGAATAATACATTTCTTAAGGTATGTAAATGAAAAAAAGCTTTCTGGGAAGTGATGACATCCTGTGAATTCAACATTTTTGGTGGGTGCTAATTTTTGCAGATTTCATAGGTGCAACAAACCACACACATGCAATTTAAAGACTTAACGAACACTAGTCCTTCTGTGAAAATAATACCCCTCCCTAATCTATAAAAGTAAGTATTGACAAGGAATTTCATTGTCCACAAAAGCACAAAAAATGATACCCATGAAAATGAATTACTTCATGGTCAGGGCATGAAAATTCTTGCTTGTATTTGTGAGCAGTGGCATAGGAAGAAAAAGTTGTTGTTTTATTTCAAAATGCTTGTCCTGTTGGATGAGTGACATTGTAATCAGGTTTGGTATCATGTTCTGTGTAGCATGAGTAAAATTAATCAAAGACAAGTCAAAGTTACAAATCACTTGCTCTTCAGGGCAAGTAGCCAACTGAAGATTTTTTAAAACCCTGACTGCTTAGTTTATATGTGACTGTTATACTATATATTTTTTACATTAGTTACCATATCTCATCTTTTAAAAAAATTTCTTAACTTATTAACTGAATAATGCATTGAATTAATACTGGTGGATATCATCACCAGTGGTATAGCTGTCTATTTGCGATTAGCCACATGATTTCCATGCACTAGTTACCGCTGTTGGTCATAACTAAAAGATCTTGTGGCATGGCCTTTTGTCCGTCATCAGACTTCCATCTCTCCATTAGCACAAGTTTGTTATCACTACTCCTTCCAAACTGCTTGGAGGATTGCCATAAAACTTGACATACACTTTCATCTCAAGGTCTATGGGAAGTCATCTCAGCATGGGATTTTCAGCAGAAGACTTCTTATGATGTCTAGTTGGTTGTTAATAAGCATCTGATATCCAATATGACCACTGCAGATGCCATCTTGAAAATCTGATATTTTCTCATGAATGGATGGCTATATCAAAATGGGGATTTCACTGAATGACTTCTCATAATGTTTAGTTGGTCATAATTGAAAATGGAATTAATCTGACATCCAATATGACCACCATGGCAGCCATCTTGGGAATCTTGTAATCACTTCTCCTGAATGGAAAGTAATTTTGACATGGACTTTTCACTGGAAGACTTCTCTTCATATCTCGTAATGGAAATCCACTATGGCCGCTGTGACAGCTATCTTGAAATCTTGTTATCACCACTCCTTCTAAATGAAAAGTGATTACCAAATGCCAAGAAGTATGCTTTCACCACAAAAGACCTAGAAAAAGCCAGAATCAAACTTGATACAAGTTGGAGGAGTTCTCACTTTACAAGGAAAGTATTAATATATGTATAATTCCACAACAATTGGCTACATGCAGGTGAGTTTTCTCTGCTAATACATATAGTCAGGGGTCAAGCTAAACTTGAATTTTAGGGAGAAGTGACTTCTTCTTTTGGACAGAACAGGGAGAAGTGAGAGCTATCAAGGAGAATCAACATGGCCACTGTGGCTGTCATATAGGCCATCAAATCAGCACCATTTTAACTTAGAAAAACTAGACATAATAAAAAGTCTTTGAATGGATGTTCATATGACCATTTGACCATTATCACTACTACTCCTGAATGGATATTTATATGACCATTAATTCTGGAGCAGTAGTGGTAAGATTTTCAACATGGCCTCGTGGTGGCCATATTAGAGTATTTGTGAGGGACGATTTATAGATAAGCACAAAAGCACTTCATAGGAGATCATCCTTCTATGGTTGTTTTTATTGACTGAGAATAACAACAGAATTATATCCGTTTTAGTTGTGAATGACAAAATAATACATTGAAATTTCCAATCCCCAAGTATGCTATATTTGTGAAATGAACCACCATTTGAAATTTGCCATTGTTTGCTTTTTTGGGGGTGTTTTTTTGTGCCAACATAATCATGAGTACAAAAGAAAGCTCAAAATTTTGCAGAGAACATTAACAAAAAAAAGGTAAAATTCTGTCATCAATATTTTTCTGTTCTTTATTTTGCAGAGTGTCAACCCAATTATTGCAGCTGAGTTTTTGCCTAAGGTAAGGTCATAAAGTATGTCATACTTATAGATTGATAGTTCCTGAGTTTGATCATTTCCAAAGTAGAAACTTGTATGAAGTAATTGTTCGCTGTGATCAAGTTTACATCAGATGGCTGAAGCAATGATTTACTAAGTCTAAGGGATGTGGTTTTGATTCACTGACATAACCTTCAAATCTTTCTTTATCTAGTACATCGATGTAAGACATATTCATACCCCCAGATTTCAGTGGCATAGGTAAATACAGGTGTGATTGTAGCATCAAATAGTTTGAAAGCTTCTGTCATGAAAAATTTGCTTAACTTATTTTGAATAATACAAACTGTATGTAGAGACTTGTTTGCTTGAATTGCAAGTTCTTGTGTTGCTTTTGCTCTTATAAGTTTAGGGGTGAAATTTAATCCCATGTATTTATACCCAGATACAGTTTGGATTTATTTACCTTTATAATACAAGTTTTTGTTACTCCTGTTTCTGAATACAGTTATTTTAGTTATATCTAAATTAACACACATTCCACTGTTTTCGCAAAATGTCTCCACAATTTAAGCGCAGTAATGTCAGATATTTCTTGTGTAATAAAGATACCATTAAGACAGCATTGTCAGAGGTCTGATACTAAATCATTTATAAATAGATTGAACAGAAGAAGGCTAAATACACAGCCTTGTCTGGTGCCAATGTTACAGGTGAAGGATTCTGTATATTGTCCTTTCATCTGCAAGCAAAAACACAATAAAAAATGTCCTGTTGTTTTTCTCAGGTATTTCTGAACCATTGCTTGAAGAGAAAAAATATAATCTATTGCTGGATAACCTTTGCGGAATCCCGCCTGAGTTTCTTTAATTATGCTATTAGTTTTGCACCACTGAATGAGGCATTGGTTTAAAATACTGGTACAAATTTTATTCAAGATATCAATAAGAAAGATACCCCTGCAATTATTACGGTCATCCGAAGAGCCTCTTTTGTGTAATAACCCCATTGGTACGGAAGTGCCAGGTGTCAAAAATTGCATTAAATAAATTTATATTTGAACAAGCCTTCAGTGTTTCAAACATATATGTGTATTGTTGTTTTTGCATGTTGTGTGTGTGTGTGTGGGGCTTTTACAACATTCCGATTTATGTATTGGTATTTGTGGTGTTTGAGGTCTAGTTAAGTGCTGAATGTCGTCCTCGTCTATGGGCATTCCACTGTCATCATGTGGGTTGTGTACACATTGTCATATGCACCCTTATATGTTCTGTCGGATTGTGCAGAGATTCTGTTGTATTTTTCCACCTGATTTACATTGAATTTTTCAGTGGCTTTCAGTTCACGAGTTGATTTATTACCAAGGAACAATTTTCCATCTATAACCAGTATATTGAATGAAAGATAGGACATTCGATTGTTGTTTCTAGCTTTTATCATGAATTCTACCAATGCCTTTCTATCATGTCTTACTTTCTTGGTGTAGTTTGGTTATTCTGTCAGGACTGAGATTCCAAATGGTCACAGAGTTTCTCAAGGGTTTGAAAACTGCACTGCAAAGTCTGATAATCTTACTGCAGGCGCTTATGTTCTTCTATTATCTGACTAAATAAATTGTCAACTTTGATATTGAAGTTAGAATAGTTATGGTTAAGTGTCTTAAATTCTTGCTGCATAACCAATGAAACAACCATTATGTTAACCTCATCCTGCTCAAGCCCACTACCTCTGGGATAACCAGTATCTAATGCTAAACCACCACAAGTATTGACAGACAGCCTTGTTTGAGAGGATTCTTTGTAAGTTCTTTGTTTCTGAGCATTGTGTCTGGGACATGAATTTGGCTTGATACCCACATTATGAGAAGAAGATTGAGTGCTGACAAGAGTCTAATTATGCAACTTACATGACTCCCAGAAACTTTCAGACCTTGCACTCTTACTTTCCTTTTGTCCAGTTGTATGAAACTGCCTATCCCACATCTCCAAACTTCTGTAGAGATTCCCATTTTCAGTCAGAATTGTAGATTTTACTCAGCTTGAAAAAACATGATAAAAGCCAAATAGAAGATGAATAAAACTGTTTTACAGTGTCCTTTTTATGTAGACCTTAGAGAAAAATTCATACCAGAAATTTTTAGCAAAAAACACTCATGTGAAGAAATCTTCTATTCGTTGATGACATTAAAGAACCATGTCATAATATCTAACTTGCACAATGTCTTTTCAGCATACCACAGAAGAGATCAAATGTACATGTAACTAAATTATTATTTTAGTCTGTTTAATTTTTCTCTACCAGTATGGAAGACCACAACTGTGTAGCTATATAATGCTAGTTCTGTTCAATCTGCTACATATATTTCTATCTTTTGTCCTTCCTTTTTCACCTCATTGTGTTAAATCTGTTTGTAATTTGGCACTCCACATCATTGCAGTATTGTTGTGTAACTGTAGTATGGGCCTATGGCCTATATTATCAATAAACTATTGTCATTATCATGGTCTTTGTCATTGATGTAAAGATATCATTTAAGGTAGTTTTTGATTTTTTATTAAAACTATTAGCAGTGTAAAAGGAGTCATTGTGCAGCAAAATTGTTTTGCAGAGTTTGCTGCACAGTCAGAAATCTTCGGTATTAGACTAAGGCTGTTTTAGTCTCTTTATTGCTGGGAACCCTGGATGGCAAAGTGGTCTAAGTCCCTGGATGGCAAAGTGGTCTAAGTCCCTGGATGGCAAAGTGGTCTAAGTCCCTGGATGGAAAAGTGTTCTAAGACCCTGGATGGCAGAGTGGTCTAAGTCCCTAGATGGCAAAGTGGTCTAAGTCCCTGGATGGAAAAGTGTTCTAAGACCCAGGATTGCAGAGTGGTCTAAGGTGCTCACCTTTGCAGATCACTGACATCTCACCTCTTGTTCTCATGAGTTCAAGTATGTGAGAAAACTTGCCAGCAGCTGGCAGTGGGTACATAATTCTTCCTAGGGTTTCCCACCTTTTCCTCCACCAGTTATACTATCCACCATGTATAGTCAGCCTATCATGTGATAAAAAATGGTATTAAACCAGAAAACCTGCCAAATCATATAGATCTTGGAAAGCATAGGAAGCTGGATAAATATAGGGCTACTTCACTGAGCTTTAAAGTATTTTGAATCTGATTCATGAACATGAAGCAATCTTGAGGCATTTGTTTCTCATTACATATGCACAGTTGAAAACCATTCAGTTCAGTTATGATTTGAGGAGTTGTAGGGTCTTTACAGAAATGCCTCCAGAAATCAGATTTGTTATGTTTTTGACACCTTTTTTTCACCTGTATAATATTTTCACATAGGATTCAGAAGGGGAGCAAGTAAATGGCATGTTTCATGTCATAGGTTCATTTCTGTTTGCCATTTATCAATATTTTTGTAAATTTTTGTTTCAGATTGAAAAGAATATTAGTGCTGAGGAAAGGGCAGTAGTGACAATTCAAAGAAATTTTCGAGGCTACCTTGCAAGAAAGAGATATGTTGACCTTTTATTTGAACAGTTTGAGAGGGTAAGAAAATAAAAGTAGCAGTTTACTGTTGTTGAAATAGACATTTTTACCAAATTATTAAGTTAAAATGTAATCACACATTTCTCTGTTCATGTTTGTATGTCTTGTAATATTTTCTTGCCTTGTATGCTTATGAATTCTTATATGTCTACTAGACAGAACATAATTATTTTGTTATGATGTTGTCCACGTGTCTGTCAGACCATCTGTTACAGATTTTTTCATAAAATAACTCAAGTTGTCCACCATCTACAGATACCAAACTCTGTGGATGACTTGTAATTTAGATGAGGAAGAATCCTATTGATTTCAGGCTTGAAAGGTCAGAGGTAAAGGTCATTGTGATTGAAAGAAGAGAAATTGGTTTCTGTATAATAAACTGGGTTTTCTACCATGTACAGTTACAAAATTTTGTTGATGGGTTGCACCTAGCATAGGGACAAACCCAGTCAGTTTTGGGGCCTAAAGGTCAAAGGTCAGTGACATTGTGACAGAGAAGAAAACTTGTTTCTACACTATAACTTGAGTTCTCCATCAGCTACAGTTACCAAGCTTTGTGGCTTATTTGCTACTGGAGTAAGGAACAATCCTATTAATTCTGAAGTTCAAATGTCAGTATCACAATCTAAAAGAATCAAAATAGTTTTTGTTCATTAACATTAGTTCTACATGTAATACCTCAACCAAACATTTTGGATGGCTTGCACTTAACTTTTGGGTCAAAGGTAAAAGAACAATGTCACTGTGACTGAAAGAAGAAATAAGGTATATGGAGAGACAACATTAGTTCTACATCAGTGACCTAGATCAAACATTAAAGTTAGCTCAGACTTAGGGTAATAATAAGCCAATCAGTTTGGGGGTCAAAGGGCATAGTCACTGACTGAAATAAGAAAAATGGTTTCTGCACAAAAAATGTCAGCTGTCTGTGTAGAAGACTTTCAAAAATAGGGCAGGTACATAATGTGACATTTATGGTACCTTGTTAAATCAGAATGACAAGAAGTAACCTGGCAAAGTTTATATGTCCAAAAATATCTAGGAAATTTTCTTTTAACTTTAATGCATATTTTTTTTCTTCTACTGCAATTTGTATATGAATTTTTAAAAAAATGTTTCATTGTTACATAAGTTTTAATCTCCAAGTTTGGAGCAGCTTTTAGTGGGTCTGTTCAAGCTCCTGCAACAAGTTTCCTTTTTTAAAAAAGAAGAAAATAGCTGTTAAGAGTAAATAATGTGTACCAGAAAGTTATCTCACATGAAATTAATATGACCAGGAAAAGTTTACTGTTTTTGCAAACAAGATGAAATGATTTTTTTGTCTTTAAGTTTTTGTAAATACCATTTACTCATTATTATCACTCCAGGGTTGTTAATCTTCCAAATGGGAGTTATTTATTTGAACTCAATAATGAAAGCTAAAGTTGTTCTTTTGATTTACTCTTATAATGACCACATGTACATCTGGAGGTCTTTCTGCCACTGAATTCAGTTATTGTAAATATCAGCAAAGTTAAAATGATCTTTAGATCAACACATTTTCCCAGGAATTGTAATAATAAACCTGAACCCCCAAGGACCTATTGTACTGGTGTTAAACTGACCCCCCCCCCCCGACCTTCTGTACTTAGTTTACACTGCATCTTTTAAATTTTCTGTTTTAAATAAAGGGGAAGGGATATTAATTAGAGTGGAGGCATTAATTAGGGAGTATATGGTATATGGGCACAAACACTGATCATGATTTTTTTCTCCAAATGCCAATTTTTTCCATTGAGTTCCTGATTTTCTTTCAACTCAAGGTGGGAGGTCTGAATATGGGGTTTTCATTAAAACAATTCTCACGGTATGTAATTGGTTGTGAATGAAAATGGTGCATATATGACCACCAACATATTCACACTTTTGCTTGGAAACCAGACTTGTGGTCAACTCAAAGGTCATAGCTTGCATTTTGGTACTTAGTAAGCTTATGACAATTGTGGTTTGTCCAAATACAGATGAATTTTGAATAGACTTTGTTTTGAGTTGCATTCCAGTGTCAGCACTCTGACATTGATTTTAAGTCGAAGGTCTTGATTCATCTTCTTACAATATATTTGTAACAGTATTTGAGCATAATAATACAAACAGTACAAATCAATTTCATTTTCTTCAATCCACCTTGTGGGACTCAGACATTTGATTTTTTTTTGGTCAAGTGACTTGACATGAGCCTGTGTGGATTTATCATCTGACTGTTAACATGCATTTAGAAATCAAGCGTCTATATATAACAGGTAAAATTATTTCAAATACAAATTATAGTTAATTTGTCATTCAGTTCATTTAACACATGATTAGACAAAGACAGATAAAAAAGGTGATAATATTTGTTGAGCCAGATCACATGACTAAATCAGCTAAAACTTTCAAATGAGTGAATGAGCAAAAGTTGCCTCTGATTGGTTGCTGGATTTGATGGAACAGACATATGTAGCCATGAAATTTGCAACAGTGATAAGAGGTAGGGTTGTGTTATTCCAAGTGGATTTACAAGTTGTCAAAAGCAGGATTTAATCTGGAAATAATTTTACATAATACCAAAAGTCCTCTTCAGTTGAGGGTAACTCAGGAACCACAAGAAATACCAGTAGGTTTCTGATATGTACACTGATGTGTTGTGGACGGGTATGGCTGTAACAGTTGCATTGTTTTATGAAGTTTACATCAGTATCAGTACAGGATTGGAGGGCTTGATCTATGACATAATGCTGTTCTCATTGTACTGTGGTTTGGTACATAAAGGTGCTCTTACAACAATGTGATTGGTGGTTATGGACTCAGATTAGTGTGTTATAATGAGGTATAGCTGAATTATGTTTCAATTTTATGTGCTGGAACATGAATATAGTTGTCTTGCAAGTTATGTTTTTTTCTCTGATCCTATTGGATACAGCGTTATGTCCTCACTCCACTTACTACATCAGTATTTTAGTGCTTTGATACTGTTTGATATAGTATTATGTCCTCACTCCACTTACTACATCAGTATTTTAGTGCTTTGATACTGTTTGATATAGTATTATGTCATCACTCCACTTACTACATCAGTATTTTAGTGTTTTGATACTGTTTGATATAGTACTATGTCCTCACTCCATGTACTACATCTGATTCAGTATTTTAGTGATTTGATACTGTTTGATATAGTACTATGTCCTCACTCCATGTACTACATCTGATTCAGTATTTTAGTGCTTTGATACTGTTTGATATAGTATTATGTCATCACTCCACTTACTACATCAGTATTTTAGTGTTTTGATACTGTTTGATATAGTATTATGTCATCACTCCACTTACTACATCAGTATTTTAGTGTTTTGATACTGTTTGATACAGTACTATGTCCTCACTCCATGTACTACATCTGATTCAGTATTTTAGTGATTTGATACTGTTTGATATAGTACTATGTCCTCACTCCATGTACTACATCTGATTCAGTATTTTAGTGATTTGATACTGTTTGATATAGTACTATGTCCTCACTCCATGTACTACATCTGATTCAGCATTTTATAGTACTTTGATACTGTTTGACATAGTATTATGTCCTCACTCTACTTACTACATCAGTATTTTATAGTACTTTGATTTGTCCATGTTTCAGGAGGAAGAGGAACAGAATGTAAAGAAGGTTAAACAGGTTGAAGAAGGGGAACTTCTAGTAGAAAAGTAAGTGTTTTATGTTATCAGTTCATTGAAACTTTCATATTGAAACTTTCATATTGATGTCTTGCTCATTTTCTGTCTCTCATGCTGCATTTTAATTTAGATCAAAGCAAGACAAAAGTTATTTTACCTGGCAGCATTTGTGATAGCAATGTCATCAGCATCAGGAGTTTTCTTACAGTTATTTAACATCTTATTTGGGTGTGTCGAGGAGCACGGCTGGCTGGGTGGATGGAATGGGGTGTTATTTCACACCATGGTTTGGATTAGAGTCACTACCAAATGACTTATAATACTAATAGGGTTATACAGTGGCAGGCAGATTATTTCAGAAAGCTGCATTTTTTTGGTCAGTTTATTCTTATTCTCTATGGTTCTTCATAGTTCTGCACTTTTGGCACAGGGTAGAAAAATGAAGGAGAAAATGTTCCTTGTATTTTCCCTATTTATAATCACAGTTATATAAAAGGAATATGTATATGCTAAGGAAGTTGGAAATGCAGCTGATTTAAGGTAAGCATTATCTGTAGATTCATGGGATTAAACTGTTTTTATTGGCTTCATTTTCAGTCCTTTCCCACTCAGATTGCTTTGATTTGCCAGGTATTTGCTGTTATTCTAGCATAAGTCTGAAAAAGAAATCTTCTAATTTTATTTATCCCTTATTAGAGTCCAAAACAGACTACATATGTACTAAACCATGTTATAGTAAGAACAGCATGATGTACAGAACAGCAAGGTACATGTATTGAGAATAGTGTTATATGCCAAACTTTGGAATAGTTGGAATGATCAAAAGTTTTTAAATAATAGTGTTTTGAAAAGGAAATATAACACTAAGGTTCATGTTGTTTTCTTTCAACCCATATTGTTATTCGTTGGTATCAGTTTGGTCATGGGGTCCATACCACATTATATTGAGAATTAAATCATTCTTTTTGTATCACTCTTAATAATCATATGAACTTTCATGGAATTACGTTAAATTGTTCTCATGTTATTTTGTTTCAAGATGCACAGGCTCTGGGTGGCTGAGTTGTCTAAGGCACTTGCCTTTACAGGTTACTCTCACCTCACCTGTGTCCATGTGGGTTTAAGTCTAGTCTCAGGTTGCCAGTAGCTTCCTGTGGGTCGGTTATTCATCCTGGGCTCTTCCTACACTAAATATTGTGGTCACCATGTATAGCCTATAATGTGCTGAGAAATGGCATTAAACCTGCAAAGCTAGCCCCCCCCATGTATAGCCTATAATGTGCTGAGAAATGGCATTAAACCTACAAAGCTAGTCCCCCTCACACACACACACATGATACATGCACACATCACATAACTAATTATATGAAACTTGAGAAAACTTGAATCGTGACAAATCAGTCTTTTCCCAATACTGGTTACTGTGTTTGGTCCCCAGTTATTTATTACACACGCATGCATGCACACACACATGCACACACACATGATGAAGTGGTCACTTATAAATTTCAGCCAGAAGTTACTGCCATTAGGGTCACATTCACTGCTGCTAAAATGTGAAGACCAGTGTGTTTTTTTTCAGGGGTCTCAGAATTTTTGACTTAACTCTTGTAAACAACAATGTGTAATGCAGAAAAAAAATAAATAAATGCCAGTGTGTAATGCAGTTTTTAATTGTCAGTCATGTTCCATTTCCCCATTATTTAAAATGATTTTACTAATTAAAGGACTTTTTCAGCTAAAGCTCAATTTTTCCATTACGCTGGTTTTTTTTTCTCATTTTGCTGACCAATTAGAGTATCATTCTGTTGCCTAGAAAAGTGAATGGGTGTGTATGATATCCAATTAAAAATGTAGATACAGTTATAACCATGCAACTCTAGTACTTGCACATTTCAACAGGACTTTTTGAAATTCAATGACTAAGCCCAAAAATAAAATATGTGTGTTTATTATTGCACTGGTTTTAAAATTAGGGTAGGAAGGTAGGTATTTTTAAAACATTATATGTATCTTATAATGATCACTATGTAAAATGTATTAAGCGCTTCAAGTATCGGGCAAAACTGACCAAATTAAATCCATAAATCAATTTTGGGAATTTTTTATTTTAATTTTTACCCTGTGGGAAAAATGCAAGAGTCGGCAACAAAAACTGGGATGGTCGGCTGGCCAGACACACATTTTTTATTTTGTCCAAGGACTTTTTAAGGCTACTGGTGAAATCTATGGACTTTTCAAGACTATGTGAAGCTTGACTCACAATATGAAGAAAATCCATCAAGGGTTTCAGAACATACAGGCACAATAAAAACTTGGACCAAAACCTAACTGCAAATTTTCTATCACTGTGACCTTGACTCCAAGATCAAAAGGACCAGCAAGCCTACTACAGAATGAACAATATCAGCCTGATAATGATTTATTCAAAACATGAAGAAAATCTTCAAAGGGTTTATAATTAATGGAAATGAGCACAGTGAATAGTACATAATACACCTATGCCATGCTTATTAGTTCTCTATGCAGATTACTGACATTTTGTATATAACCCATTTTTTCCTAATTCTGTTAGTAACCTTGAACCCAGTGTAATGGAAAAATTGAGCAATTTTCCATTTATCAATACAGATGGCCAAAATGCTGGAAGAAGAATTTGTCTGCTTCGTCATGCCAGGAAAGTGTATATTCAACATTAAGTGGTTGTGAGACTATAATTAGGTCAAAGAAGTAAAGGGCAGTAGATCGAAGGCATACTGTGTGCATTGTCTAAGAATGTAGATCATGGAAAAATGGGTGAAAGTGCACTAAAATGTGAGAAGCACAAAACATTGTAGAATCTTTGGAATCACAAAACTTCTGAAATTTCTTGTTTATTGTAAAGAAAGTTAGATTTAATGCAAGCAGAAACAGTAAGGTCTGATATGGTTGAGTGTAAAATGGGAACAAGTAATGCAGCATCAAGCTTAAGTGACTCACTCTGTGTATGCAAACCCCCCCCCCCATCTTCTCCACCAGCTGACTCTAGTGTTACTTCCAGCAGCATTCAAGATATTGTTGGCTTTGTTGAAAAATTTACATACTGAAAACTGAAAATTTGTGGACAATACAGTTATGACCCATAAACTCAGTGAAAACAATGCAAAATGTTTCAAGTTTATGTTTCTTGATAGTAACATTGTTGAATGATTTTCATGTGGTGTACACTTGAAGACTCTTTTGAGGCCAAAGATTAAGAGTCACTTTGTTGTAATGTGTGATGAGAGTTTGGACAAAATGTCTCAATCAGAGTAGATGGATTTTCATGTAACATACTGGTATGGAGACAATGTAATGTCTTGGTACTTTGACTCCCATTTTCTGGGCCATGCAACTGCAGTTGATATGGTTGAACATGTTTTTAATGGTATCACAGATTTGCAAACACAAATGAAACAGATCTTACAGATATCTATGGATGACTCAAATGTGAATTGGAAATTCTTTGATCTCAAGAAAATTCAAGGGTACTGTGTGATCTCTTGGATTAAAATTAGGTAATGTGGGCTGCATTTTGTCTGTAACATGTTGATTAACATCTGGTCATGTGGATGGCATGTTGTCCATAGTGTGTTCAAGAAAGGAGCATTGGTGGTTGAATATGTTGTTTCATTTATCTTGTCAAGCTTATGCAATTTTTTTCAAGGACAGACCTGCCAAGTAAGAGGACTATTGAAACGTTACAGACTCCACGATCATGCTGGTGAAGTTCTTATTATCACATTGATGAAAGGAGAAAGTGCATGTGTGTGATAGGGCAGTTTTTATTGGGGAACACATTTTAATGTATGTAAAGCAAGCTGAATCCATGGAAATCAACAGGCAAGTAAATAAGTCTTTTGAAGTTATACCTACAGCAGACAAAGATAACTTGATGAAGCAAAAATGGAATTTTTTTTAGATATGTTTGCTGTGCATTTGCAAGTTTTCTTAACTTCCAGACTGACAGAATAATTGTACAATTCCTGTTTTCAGACTTGAGTAACATAATTAAAGGCTTAATATGAAGTTTTTTATTAAAGCCAGATGTATTTATCAGTGCAACAGGAGCAAAACTATTTGGCATCAACCTTGATGCTGCTGCTTTGTATCTTCCCTGTTCCAAGATGAACATAGGGTTTTCCATAGAAGTACATTAAAAGATGCAGTTAAGGAGAGTAATTGTAGCGAGTGACAGACAAGTGTTGGAATTCAGTCTCAGTGAGAGGCAAGTGTTAGAATTCAGTCTTAGTGAGAGACAAGTGTTAGAATTCAATCTTAGTGAGAGACAAGTGTTAGAATTCAATCTTAGTGACAGACAAGTATAAGAATTCAATCTTAGTTACAGACAAGTGTTAGAATTCAATCTTTGAGACAAGTGTTGGAATTCAGTCTTAGTGAGAGACAAGTGGTAGACTTCAGTCTTAGTGAGAGACAAATGTTAGAATTCAATCTTAGTGAGAGACAAGTGTAAGAATTCAATCATAGTGACAGACAAGTGTTAGAATTCAATCTTAGAGACAAGTGTTAGAATTCAGTCTTAGCAAGAGACAAGTGTTAGAATTATGTCTTAGCGAGAAACATGTTAGAATTAAGTCTTTGTGAGAGACAAGTGTTAGAATTCAGTCTTAGAGAGAGACAAGTGTTAGAATTTAGTCTTAGTGAGAGACAAGTGTTAGAATTCATTCTTAGTGAGAGACAAGTGTTAGAATTTAGTCTTAGTGAGAGACAAGTGTTAGAATTCATTCTTAGTGAGAGACAAGTGTTAGAATTCAAACCTAGAAAAGCCCAACAACTTATCCATTAGTCAGAAACTTATCTATGCTGAATTCAAAGGAAATGGCTTTAAACAAAGATGAATGTAAAGAGAAGTTAGAGTTCTGACACAATTGTTGATGTACAATAGGGTCTCAGACAGAGACTCTGATAAGTGTAGTCAGCTGCACACTGTTTCATGCACACTATTCATGCAATAGAGTAAGAAAAATTCAGAGTTAAAAATGTGTCAAGACAGATGAGTTTTACTGTAGATACTTGGCAGTAAATCGCACAGTAAAATCTTGGATGCTGTAAAGATGTTGCTTGTTCTTTCACTTGATCAGGTGTCTGAAGAGGGGATTTTGTGTCAACGAAAAAGGAGAAGTTGACATCTTATAAGAATGATCTTTGATCACACAGGATGATTTGTAAAGGTATACTTGGTGTTGAGGGTGTTTTGAATGTTCTTGTTACTTAAGGTGCATTTCAGTCTAATAATTGATATGAAGCCTACATCACAAGTTTGCATTGATCAAATGGAGCCCCGCAAAATGACACCTCCCTCAAGCTTGGCACCCTGGATTGTCACCCACATTGCCCACCTCTTGTAATAGCCCTGAAAGTCTACTTAGCCCAGGAAAGAAAAAATGAAGAAAACTGACACAGAAAAGAGAAAGGGAGTAATAATTACAAGAAATTAAAGATACAGTGCAAACTAGCTAAGGCTGATTTTGAAACTCTAAATAAATCTGTTAATGAATATTCTCTGAAGGCAGAAAAGGAAGGCAAATTATCACATGTTGCCTGTTCTAAGTCATTTAGGCAAGCCTTGAAGGGCTGTTAAATTGGTGTTGTATAGTTGCATTTGGAGAGTGGACAGAACAAATGAATATATTACTTTAAATGTATATGAAATACATAACAAAGACTTGAGAATCAGATGTAATGATAATGAAGACTTACACATGCCATATTGTAAACAAGCAGAAACACATTGGCAGATGGTAAGATTAATTGGTTTAATGGGGCCATAAAGATCAGTGATATGGTCCTAATAAGTCATTGAAAGTATTAACCAAGTGGATGAATCATTATGAAGCTAACGCAGTTCATTCTGTGACACATTCACTCAACTTTTTTACTTTGGGTCAAGGTCAGTCATAGAAAATTTGTGTTATGGTTTTGGTTAAAGTTATTTTATTGCTTTAATTTCCTAAACCCCTTAATGGATTTTCTTCATACATTTGAATTAATATGAAGATAAGATAATTCATTCTGCTTGCTGAACCTTTTTGACCTTTGGGTCAAAGATTACATTTCACAGCAATGTTTTGATTGTGGGGTTGACATGCAAGCAATGGCCTTCTTGTTTTATAGATAGTGATTTGACATTTTGGACTTTAGAGGAATAATAAAGTTGTTATCTTTTAAAGGTTAACTTCATTTTTTTTCTATATTTATTGATAAATACAAAAACAACAGTCATAATTTCCGATCAGTTAGCACTATTATGTGTTACAGCTTGCTGTATTTCCAACTTGATTACCATGATCAGAATAGTTGTATGGTTATAAGGACATGTCTTGGAAGACATCATATTCTCCTCAGTCTGGTTCTAGCATCAATACCTGTTAGATTTGTTTAAATGATACCAATCAATTATCAGATATGGTGCCATTACCAAAACTTGAAAAACATGAAAAGACTTTGACAAAAAGACACTTAGCAGAATTTGACTGAATTTTGAAAGAAAACATCATTATCAAGTCATTTTAAATTTTGTTCAGTTGATGTGGATCAGCCTCAGATATGGCTACACTTACAGCCCTATGTTGTAATTACAGCTTTCTTCTGTAAATACAGTCTTATGCTGTAAATTCCCTCACTAAATTTGTTTTGTTTCTAGGCTAATGAGAATAAATTATAAGTTGGTATATATACAAAATATTCTATTTTTGTGTTTTTATGCAGCATTATGTCAAAGCTTTGTTAAAATACACCTCATTATAAAGCAGCCTCACTTATAATGAATGCCACTTCTATGTCTCATATGAACAATGCCACTTCTGTCTCATATGGACAATGCCACTTCTATGTTTCATATGAACAATGCCTCTTCTATGTCTCATATGGACAATGCCACTTCTATGTCTCATATGGACAATGCCACTTCTATGTCTCATGGACAATGCCACTTCTGTCTCATTTGGACAATGCCACTTCTGTGTCTCATATGGACAATGTTATAAAGAGGGAACACTTCTTAAGATAAACAGCTTAAGATAACTTCTTAAAGACCTTTCAGCAAATTTTGCTTGGAACATTGAGGCATCAGTGTCTTTACATATTGTCCAAATGATCTGAGACAACATCAAATACGTTTGCAATTACAGTATTAATGCTATATTTAGAAAATGGTATAAATGCTTTTATGTACCAAACATCACATCAAATTTATCAGAAAACATTCAGGCATCAAAGCCGTTCTTGTTTATACAAATGATGGCAATCCACCTTCAAATATGGTTGCCATAAATAAAATTTTTAAAAATCTTTACTGCTCAGCAGAAATGGACAAAAGTTGACAGATAACACTTAGACATCAGGACCTTTTTGTTCATTCACCAGTAAATGGTGAGATGTATGTATCTAGTTAACAGTTTTGATGCTTGTCAACAGTGGGCAGTTAGATTAATATTTTTTTTAATTTTTAAAAGTCTCATACCAGTACCTTCTAAATCAGTTGCTCAATTAATTAAATTTGGACTTTGAGTGTAGTCTGTGCTACTTTATTTGACCTTTGTATATAACTTTTACATTTATACTAATTTCAGGGAAATATTTCTTTCTTGCTTAAATTCAGACTCTAACAGAGTCTCATGTTTCAACTCTGACCTCTTCATTTTAATATGAAAGGAAGAATTGTAAACATTATACGTTAATTAATCCAACAGTTATCATCAATATGGGATTTTATGTTACACTTTCTGATAGCAAAAATTTATTGTGGGATGTATACATCCTGCCATTAGTGTGATGTTTTATATGAATCCAACATGATCAGTTCAAATTAGGTTCTTTCTAGTCCTGTTATACACTTCACAAAAGTACTAATGTACACATATATACATTCAGAAATGAGAGAACACTCAGTATAAACTTTGTTTGTTGTAATGATGCTCAACTGCAGTCTAATAAAACTGTATGTTACTAAATTTGGAAACAAACTTGAAAGAGTTTCACAAAATGACTTACTTCAATTAGGCAAAAATGACTTACTTCAATTAATCCAAAAATTATGGAAGTCAGGCATCAAGACAACAATGCCAGATGACACAGAATTGCCATCAGATATGGCTGCCACTAGTAAATTTAGAAGGTTCTTTTAAATCTTCATAAAAAACCCAGCTCAGCAGAATTGGATCACATTTTGCTGAGAGCATTCAGACAATAGAGGTACTTTAATAATTTTATCTTCTGCAATAGCCAATTTTAAAAACAAAAAATATTGTAGACAACTTCTTCTCATAACCCAAAGTAGTAAAAAAATTTTACCAAAAGTATCCTGGCATCAGGGCCTTTCAGATTTGTTAAAATTAAGCCTATCTGCCATCTATGATGGCTGTTACTGGTAATAGAATAAAATTTGAAACAACTTTTGAAAAACTCAGCTGAATTTAATCAGATTTTATTGAACACATCCTGTCATCAGGGCCCTTCAGGATTGTCCAAAATATTGTTGATTTGCCACCATAAAATATGACTGTGGTTACTAAGAAATAGAAGATAAAAGCTTTAAACAACTTATAACTGCGAAGTAAACTTTGAACAAATTTGATGGAACATTCTGACATTAGCATCTTTCAGATTTATTAAGGTAATGCTCATCCACTACCAGGCATAGCCACCATTGCTAAAAGTATTAAAACATTTAAATGACAGTATCTGCAAAAATTGCTTTGCAGATTTGTACAAAATCTGAAATTTATGGAGTGCAGCATATCATCAAAGCCTTTATTGTTTGTTGATATGGTTAAAATGATGCCCTGCCATAATCGAATAAGGTCACTGTTACTTCAGATATGACTCTTCTCATAAATGATTAAAAAAGAAACAAACTGCAAACCCAAATTAATTGGCAAAATGCTTTGCATGTGGTACCTGGGTCTAATGGTGGCACTCTACAGTTTCGTATTTTGCATAGGGTTAGAATTCTAAAGAAAATGAATTCCCCCCCGGGTTTCCTCACTAGTTATACTGGCTATTTAAAAAAGACCTTGTATATTTTAGGTATTGTTCAAAGAATCTTTAATTCCCTTTATTTTGGTGTATGATTGATGGGTGTAATATGGGTTACAGAGTATACAGCTTGGCCTTACTCCAGATGTGCACCTTTCAAAAAAGTGCTAGCTCCACTTGGTCATTTTCACTTCCTGAACTTCAGAGGTGAATTGTAAAAAAAAAGAGCCAATAACTTTTTTTTACATTTTATATATTTGGCAATTCATTCATTGCACTTTCAGAAGCTGGTATTGTCTAGTCTGGCAAAATTCATTTTCCCTATTTTAATAGCTGTTAAGGATAGTGTACTTTAGACAAATTCAGGCTAATTTTTGGAGCACAAGGGAGCAGTCATTTTAGTTAGCAGTGTGCTAAGATCATTTACAATTTCCAAAAGTACAATATCCAAAGAAATGTCAATCACATTACATCAAAGTAGCATAAAGGTATGCCAACATTCTCTCCACTGTGCATGTTTTAAATGCAAACAACTTTACCTTACATACGTCACTGTCTCAAAAGTACATAATATCTGGTGAGCGCCCCCAATAGTGTTAGCCAGTTAAGGGATCTTGTGTCTCTTGTTTCATTTAGCACAATGTCTCCAATGCTGTTGCATGTATAGTCATGAAACTTAATTGTTGAAGATAATTTTCAGAGAATATACTACATGTACTTACTGCTAGGACAAAGAAGTCACAGTGACCCATATTTTACACTGAAAATGTTATTTCAGTTATGTTATTGAATTATTTCTGTGACCCTGATGCTTATGGGTTTTTGAACATGATTAGCACTGTGATTTCAAGGATTATTATTCACATCTATGAAAAATTTGCGACAATGACCAATTTGTTTGCATTTATGTTTTGGATTTTTTTTATTTTTCTGCACTTATGTTTTAGATTTTGACCAAGAATTGGTGAATCAGGGAAGATATTCATTCTGCAGTGTTACTGTATAATTTCAGTACATAGTTTATCGATGCATTTCATTATTGTTTCTCAGGCAGCATTGCCAGTAGAATAATACTGTATTATAATATAGCATGATCTTTTTTTTTAAAATGTGATTGACATTGTGAGACTGATTTGTTATTTTATTATATAAAGTTTTTACTCAAGAAAGAGACAGAATTTTACAGACATTTCTTAGAAGTTTGAAAACAATACTGACATTTTCTGATCACATATCACCATACACTCAAACATGGCTGGAACTACATGTGCTTCATTCATAGAACTGTGATATTCATGTGCATATCAGCTGATAAAACTGTAATTTGGTTTATGATTTAAGATCAAGTTTGTATTAAAGAGGCAGAAATGTCGGGCAGTTTCTTTTGTTTATCAGTTCTGTATAGATATTTTTTATTAATTATCTGGCAGTGAATATGTATATAAAAAAATTATATTATTGTAAATTATGGAGTAATGATCCAGATTGTTTTGTTGCTGACAAGATGTGATGTAGCAATCAAGATTGAATTACTGTAATAATAATACTGTATATAAGTATCAGACTACCTTATAGGTGATCAGCATAATTTTTACTCAGAGTTGAAAATTGGCAGACATATCTGTACTTGGCACTTGAATGAAATGGTAATTTCTTATATAGATTCATTTAAAAACATAGAGTACGATATTGTTAGTTTTTGATCAGTTTAAATTAATCGTTGGGAAGATTAATGAATTATGATTAATCAGAATGTTACTAACAATGTTCAGTCCAGTCTTAACTACCAAAAATGGCAAATTGTCAGTGAAGAAATTTTTTTTTTTAATGAAAAATTAAAGTAAAAAGAAAAAAAAAATAATTATGATGTCTACAGTTTGGTGGTTTGTGAAGAATTCAGAGGGTACTATAAATACAAATAATATAATTTAATTTCTTTACTCCTAGTGCAGAAAGTTACAACAATTGATTATTTTTTGGTCTGTCAGTTGACTAATTAAGTAAGACTTGGATTGATATAAATCAGAAGCTAATTTTAGATGTTAGCAGATTTTTTTAATGTTCGTCATGTTGTTGTTGTAGGGTTTAACACCATTTTTCAGCACAATATAGGCCATACATGGCAGCCAGTATTAATGGTGGAGGAAGAACCTGGGAAAACCCCGGAAAGAACCACCAACTGATGAGAAGCTACTGGCAAGCTTTCTCACATACCCACATTGGCTGAATCTGAGTTTTACCCACACAGACAGAGGTGAGATGGCAGTGATCCATAACGGTGAGCGCTTTAGACCACTTGGCCACTCGGGGCCCCTAAGGTTCATTATGTTGTCTGCAGTAAGGTCGTTAAGTACTATTAGATTCAAATTGATTTTTCTTGTAGGAGATGTACAATTTATTTGTCATGTTTTATTCTGTCTTGTGTTATGAAAGATTGTTATGGTTTAAGGGTGACCCAGGGGTAACATATGGTGAATACTTCTGGTTGACCTAGGGGTAATATATAGTGAATACTTCAGGGTGACCAATAGGTAACATATAGTGAATTCTTCATGGTGACCTAGAGGTAACATGTAGTGAATATTTTATGGCAGCCCAGGGTAACATAAATGTATAGTGAATACTTTAGGGGCCAAGGGGTAATATGTAGTAAATACTGTCCTAGCTGCTTCTGTGTAAAATTTGTCTATTTATAAACAACAGCTATGAATCTATTTTCTTAGCTTCACATGTGAAGATCACATTAGACTGACCAAATCTATGCAGTTTTTTGTCATTATGCCTCTTCTTTATTGTAACATGATTTCAGATTTAGTGCAGTACAGCTTTGGACCCTGTGATCAATATTAACCATTATATTTGAATGGGTCTGTCAAATGTATCACAATATGGGTTGAAAGGGATTTATTATTTTATATCTTTATTTCCTGTTTTAAACATTATTACTTTACAAATTTTGATAAATCCCTCAATGCCCTGGTTCAGTACTTAGGTGGATCTTGCTATACTGCATTCCAGTGCATTATGCCATTTTGGCTATACTGCAGTTCAGTGCATTGTGCCATTTTGGCTATACTGCATTTCAGTACATTATGCCATTTTGGCTATACTGCAGTTCAGTGCATTATGCCATTTTGGCTATACTGCATTTCAGTACATTATGCCATTTTGGCTATACTTCAGTTTAGTACATCATGCTATTTTGGCTATGCTGCAATTCAGTACATTATGCCATTTTGACTATGCTGCAGTTCAGTACATTATGCCATTTTGGCTATGCTGCAATTCAGTACATTATGCCATTTTGGCTATACTGCATTTCAGTACATTATGCCATTTTGGCTATGCTGCAGTTCAGTACATTATGCCATTTTGGCTATACTGCAGTTCAGTGCATTATGCCATTTTGGCTATACTGCATTTCAGTACATTATGCCATTTTGGCTATGCTGCAGTTCAGTACATTATGCTGTTTTGGTTATACCTCAGTTCAGTTCATTCTGCAGTTTTTGGGTATACTGCAGTTCAGTACATTATGCTATTTTAGCTATATTGCAATTCATACATTATGCCATTTTGGCGTTATTGCAATTCAGTACATTATGCCATTTTGACTATTTATACTGCAGTTCAGTACATTATGCCATTTTGGCTGTACTGCAGTTCAGTACTAAATGCTATTTTGAGTATACTGCAATTCAGTACATCATGCTATTTTCGGTATACTGCAATTCAGTATATTATGCTATTTTGGCTATACTGCAGTTCAGTACATTATGCTATTTTGGCTATACTGCAGTTCAGGACATTATGCCATTTTTGCTATACTGCAATTTAGTATATTATGCCATTTTGGCTATACTTCAGTTTAGTACATTATGCTATTTTAGTACATTATGCTATTTTGGCTATACTGCAGTTCAGTACATTATGCCATTTTGGCTATACTTCAATTTAGTACATCATGCTATTTTGGCTATGCTGAAATTCAGTACATTATGCCATTTTGGCTATACTGCAATTCAGTACATTATGCCATTTTGACTATACTGTAGTTCGGTACATTATGCCATTTTGGCTCTACTGCAATTCAGTATGGGGCCCTGAGTGGTCTAAAGCACTCACCATTATGGATCACTGCCATCTCACCTCTGCCTGCGTTGGTTTGAGTCTTTGGCTCGGCCATGGTGGGTAAGCTTGCCAGTAGCTTCTCAAGGGTTGGTGGTTCTTTCTGCGGTTTTCCTGGGTTCTTCCTCCACCATTTATACTGGCTGCCACGTATAGCTTATCTTGTGCTGAAAAATGGCATTAAACCCTACAACAACAACAACAACAACAGCAATTCTGTACATTATGCCAATTTAGCTATACTGCAGTTCAGTACATTATGCCATTTTGGCTATACTGCATTTCAGTACATTATGCCATTTTGGCTATACAGCAATTCAGTACATTATGCCATTTTGGCTATACTGCAGTTCAGTACATTGTACCATTTTGGCTTTACTGCAGTTTAGTACATTATGACATTTTGGATATATATATATATATATATATATATATATATATATATACTGCAATTCAGTACATTATACCATTGTGGCTATATTGCAGTTCAGTGCATTACATCATTTTGGCTATGCTGCAGTTCAGTGCATTACACTATTTTGGCTTTACTGCATTTCAGTACATTATGTGGTCTATGTTTATGGACCTCAACAACAACGTTGGGGGGGGGAGGGGGATATTATGTCAAGATTTTGTCCAATTTCAGATATACTGATGAATATCCTTAAAAGCAGATATTGTCATTTTCAAAATTGCATCATGAGTTTGGCTTTTTTCATTCCAAAATTCTGCATTAATGGCTCAGTTATTTCTTTCTCAAATACATCTCTAGTACAATAAGTTAACAATTCTGACAGCTGAGGGATAAATTATGGAAAATTACTGTGCAAAACTGTAAGTGCCTTGATTTTTATGCCATTTCTGCCAATTTCCTTATTGATTTGTTGGAAATGATGGTGGTCATCCTTCCATTCATACAAAAGCATAGTTTTAGCAACATCTGTGTGGTCAGCCTGACATGTGTCTAACATAATTCTTTGTCTTTTGAGTGGTCTTTAAGGTAAATTAGCCAAAACCTCAACCTACACTTGGAAGCTTGTAGCTTTTCTAGTTTGTAAATAGGTTTTATGGTCATTGTTTTATGCTTTGAGGGAAAAATTGTTTGATACCAAATAGTGCCATGTAAAATGGTTAATGATCATATGGACTAACTAGACTGCCTACAGCAATTTCATCACCACCAAATTAATTAGGGTAGAATTTTGAGAGAATAAGGAAGGCAAGTTTGAGTTTTTGGTCAGCAATTTCAATGTGAGATAGGCAAATTTAGCAGGTTTTAAGGAGTTGAAAAAGTCTCAGGTTTTAAGTTGTCAATTTGCAATTTTTCACTTCCCCTAAGGTGTGGGTTTCAAAGAAAACAGATTTGGTTTTTTTTTGTTGTTTAGAAAAATTCTGATGAACACTATGGAATGTTCATAGGAACATCATTTCATTCACCTATCTTTTGTCAAGTAATGCAAAATTATACAGTATTTTTTGTGTGTAATTACATAATTCTTACATTAAAAGGTATGGCATATGTTTTTCCCATTTTGCCATATTCAGCATTAGGTCTGACCATTTAATTTACTGAGGGTGGGGTCCTGATGTTGTTTTGAAAAAAATGTCCAGCTCTGATTTGTAGAAGAAAGAACTAATTCAATCCATGATATTAGTTGACAATCATTTATCCTGAAGTATCTCCATGTTTTAAAGAAAATCCCAGTGCCCCCACCCCCCACCCCATGATAGCTTAGTCCTTTACCCAGCTAAAACAAGCAGGTATTTTAGTGCAGGGATATTTATCACAGTAGATGCAGTTTAATAGTTTCATCCACATGCAGTATTAATCACTAGACTAGATACTGATACATGTAATATATTGCATTGTTGTGTCAGCAACTGCAATAAGGCGCCATTACAGGCATGCACTACATTTACCATATATGTACTCATTTAGAAGTCTATTATCTTTGGCTCATTGCCCTTGTACATTTACCTCAATGATGATCCCTTATAAACTGGATTGTAATTTTCCATGAAATCTGCCAGGATGGGGCTCTTTTTCATTGCAATAACCAGTAAGACAACCCGATGTTACAGTTGTCTCCTGTTCAGTCTTGGTCAGTTAGGAGTTTTCATCTTGAGTTGATAGTGCTTAACCAAACTTCAATCACAGTTGTAGTTTTTGTAATGCCTTGATATAGACCCCCCCCCCCCCATTGAAATTGTTTTAATGGGGGCGGGGGTTTACATGCATGCAAGTATGTATGGTATCTAGAAATTCAAAAGAGTCAAGGCTATCATGACACTAAATGTACTATAAATCAGCCACAGCACAAGCACCCCAAAAAATAAATTGTAATGAACCATAAATATACACTTGGCACATTAGCAAATTGGTTTTTATTTAGATCAGTATAATACACAGGTGCAGAATTAGGATCAGCAGCCAGATAGACAAACCCCTTGAAAACTGATTTCACTTGAATCATTGAGAGGGAAAAAAAATCTGTAACCAGTCCAAGTAGTAGGGAATGCCATGGTAACAATTATTCATATTAGTTGATGGAGTTGTTTCTGACAGATCCATTCACAGAAAACTGTGAGTCCGCTTCTTTTTTAGTTTTGTTCTCAAAACATTTTCTGTATGTGATCCAGCCTATCCATCTATGTCATGCCATCTGCTTAAATATTATTGTTTGGAATAATACCAAAATTGTAGCCAAAAGTTGATGCTGGATGAATAGACTGACATATATTTTAATCACAGTCTGTTATCTTGTTGGATTATTCCTTTTTGCCAGATTTAGGATTCCACAGCAACCGTTTAAACAATGCATCTGCTGTCTGCCTGTGAAATTTGTCATGGATACATCTCCATCTTGTACAGCGAATCCTGCCAATAAGGGACACAATGGCCATATGATTTGTCCATTGTATGCATATTTGTATAGAGGTGAAAGGTAAAATGTTCAGGAGCCTTTATGCACAGATGTCCACTTAAGCAGGTTTCTTTGTACTAATTCACTTAATTATTTGTTTACTGTCTCATTCATTATTCTTTATTATAAACATAAAATAATTACAGGAATGAATCTGAATTCAGTTGGTGTGCAGTTTATTGATCTATCCACTTGATGAGTCACTGATTTGTATATGCTGTGTTCAGGAATTCAAGGCAGTAAGGTGGAAATCTTGTGGTGATGATGCATATTTTTGAAATGGCTAACTTGACATGCTGAGGGTATGTTTGGTCATGTCTCAGGTATATTTGTTTAGATACATTGTCTACATACTATTGGCAATACAGTAAAACCTTACACAACAAAGACACTTCAGTAGGAGTACACTTGTTTTTAAGGAATCAAATTCTGAGTGCACAGATCTGTTACCATGGTGTAATGACTTCTAATGACAGATCTTATATTTGAAATATGGATTGAGGGTTTGGTAGAAGGGGTGGTTTCTCGAGTCTGATTCAACACTACACATCTTGAATCAATATCATTAACACTAGTGATTCAGACTACATGCAAATGCTAATTGATACATATTTAATGAAATAAAGGCATGTGTAGGCGAGGCAGACATAATCCAAGTTGCTTCAGGATGTTATAAGATTCTAGAAATTCTTGTCTGTTTATGCTGAGACATATTAGTGTCATTTTTCAGGAATTGATGGTGCCAGTAGTTGCAACAGTGTTGCCATCTTCAGCAATTGTATATATGTTGAGGTCTTGTGTTGAAATTTTTGAAATTCATATAAGTCACTGTATTCATTTGAAACTTAGGAATATTATTACTATTACTACTGTTCGGGTTATGTGATGTAAATGGCAATTTGGTTTATGTGATGTAAATGGTAATTCAGGTTTATGTGATGGTTTAAATGGCAGTTTTGGTTTATGTGATGGTTTAAATGACTGGGTTATATGTTTTTGATGGTAATTCAGGTTTATGTGATGGTTTAAATGTTAATTTGGGTTTATGCCATGGTTTAAATGGCAAGTTGTGTTATGTGATGGCTTAAGTAACTATTTTGGTTTATGTGATAGTTTAAATGGCATTTTGGGTTTACATCATGGTTTAAATGGTAATTTGGGTTATGCCATGGTTTAAATGGCAATTTGGGTTTATGTAATGGTTTAAATGGTAATTTGAGTTTATGTAATAGTCTAAATGGTAATTTGAGTTTATGTAATGGTTTAAATGGCAATTTGGGTTTATGTCATAGTTTAAATGGCAGTTTGGGTTTATGTCATAGTTTAAATGGTAATTTGGGTTTATGTGATGGCTTAAATAACTATTTTGGTAATTGGAATGGCTTAAATGACAGTTTGGGTTTATGGGATGGCTTGAATGACAATTAATGTTGATAACATAATTTAAATGGCAATTTGGATTTTACAGTGTAAATGGTAGTTGAGTTATGTGATGGCTTAAATGACTACTTGGGTTGTGTGATGGCATAAATGACTATTTGAGTTTATGTGATGACATAAATGACTCCTTGGGTTATGTGATGGCATAAATGATTATATGAGTTTATGTGATGGCATAAATGACTACTTAGGTTATGTGATGGCATAAATGACTATATGAGTTTATGTGATGGCATAAATGACTACTTGGGTTATGTGATGGCATAAATGATTATTTGAGTTTATGTGATGGCATAAATGACTACTTGGGTTATGTGATGGCATAATTGACTATGAGTTTATGTGATGGCATAAATAACTACTTGGGTTATGTGATGGCATTAATGACTATTTGAGTTTATGTGATGGTATAAATAACTACTTGGGTTATGTGATGGCATAATTGACTGTATGAGTTTATGTGATGGCTTAAATACAATTCATGGATTGCAGTAGATTAATTGTATGTAGTACTTTTAGAATTTATTGATCTGTTGAGTAGTCAGTTTTTTAGGAAATCATTTGGGCTGGGTGGTCCTGTGCATGTGTGTGTTCTGGTGCTGTGCAACTCATCCTAGGTGTTATAAGACAGCTGTTCTAATCCAGGACCATAAGGGAGGAACCATGTTAGCTCAGATTTTAGTATGCTAGTAGGGTCAAGTCTTGTGGTCAGATTGGCCCAGGTAAGTTGCTATGGTGTATTGGGTAAGGCACTTTGCTCTAGATTGCCCAAGCATGAAATAACCTTCATTTGTGTTGTTGTACCATAAAACACCAAACCAATTAAACTAATTAAGGGTGTCTTGTGATGGATACAGTAGTCTTAGAAATTGAATTCACTCTTCAGTATTTGTGGAGATGATGCAGTGGATTGGGGTGTACCATTGGCAGATTAATGACAGAGTAATATTTTTAAATGGACATGGTCTTTTCCACATGTATACAGGATATTTTAGATAATTCAGTAGATTAATTGGATAATCCAGTTTGCAGATTATGATTTGGTCACATCATAAAGTGGGACTTTTTGCTAATCTGTGATGAAAGGTTTTATGAATATAGTTGAGAGAGACACACTGAGAGAGATTCTTCCTATCCTATGTTAAGAGGAAGCAGCCTCTTTAAGCATTCCCACGTCAAAATACAAGGTCAATATATAATGGTCTGTTGACTTTAGTCAAACTCAGATGTTGCCAGGACTGAAAATAAAGCAATTATTGGTGAGTATATGATATTTACAGAATTACTGAGTGTGCTACAGTACTATTTTGATCCAAATTAAATTTGAGTGCATGTAATAAGCAGAATAAATCGGTCTTTGTTATTGACAAGGGTAAAAAAGAACAGGAAAAGCCTCTTAGTGACAGGTTAATGTCTGAACCCTGTAAGTCACTGTTTATCTCTGCATGTATATATGGCTGATCTCTCTGTGTATCTGTTTGTCTATCTATTTATCAATCATTTGATTGATCGATCGATCGATCTGTCTGTCTGTCTCTATATATCTATCTGTCTGTCTGTATATTTGTCTCTCTGTCAATCAATCATTACATGTATGTGTGTATTTTATAGCACCTCAGCACAGTAGTGGTGATATGGTATTTACACAACTAATGGAAACAAACATTTTACACTGTTATGCTTCTTTTGATAATGACACAACAGAAAAATTCTTAGACTTTCTAAAAGAGTGTTCTTTAAATATAAAATCTGATTTTTTATGCAAAAGATTTTAAATGTTTATATGCCTGTCTGTCACTATCCATTCATCCTTCTGTTTCTTATTGTGCAGTGACTTGAGTTCTGCATGGTCTTCTGTTACCAAATTTGCAGATAGCTTGCATTTGGGGTAGGGAAGAAGCCTATTGATTTCATGGTCAAAAGGTTAAAGGTCAAGGCTATTTTTGACTGAAAGAAAATAATAGTTGTGCATAGCAGCCTTAGCTTTACATCACAGACCATGACTAAAATTTTGGCCTGCTATTGAAATAAAAAAGGAGACAATCAGTTTTGATGTCAAAAGGTCAGAGTGGAAGGTCAGTATGATAGAAAGAAGAAAAAAGATTTCCATACAATAATATTACTTTTGCATAACATGCATGGACCAGTCTTTGGGGGTGACTTGCATTGGGGGTTAGGAAAAAGTCTGTTGATTTTGAGTGCAAACAGTCAAAGGTCATAATCACTGACAAAAATGGTTTCTGCACAATAACTTTAGTTCTAAATCATAGACCTAGACTAAACTTGATGGCACGCTTGCACTTGGAGTGTGCTCTGTGTGTCTGAGTGATCTAAAGCACTTGCCTTTACTGATCACTCCATCTCACCTCTTTTGGTATTGACTCAAGTCTTGGGCTTGGCCAATGTATGTATGTGAGAAAGCTTGCCAGTAGCTTCCTGTGGGTCTGTGGTTTTTACTGAGGTCTTCCCAGTTTCTTCCTCCACCAGTTAAACTGGCCTGCATGTATGGCCTATCATGCGCTAAAAAATGGCATTAAACCTAAAGCAGCAACAGGAACAATCACTTGGAGTAAGGTAGAAGTCTTATGATTTTTGGAATCCAAGGTCAAGGTCACTATGGCTGAACAATACTAAGTGGTTTCTGCACAAAACTTTGAGTTCTTTACCATCTACTTTCACCAATGTTTATTGATGGCTTTCACTTTGGAAATGAGAAAGTTCAAATGTTATGGTCATTCTGACAGAAAAATTTGTTTTGCATATTAACTTTTGTACTAGAGGAAGTTCCTTTACCAAACTTTGTGGATGGCTAATTACGGTTAGAATGAAACATACATAGTTGGGATCTAAGGGTTGGCAGTCAGGATTATGGTAAGTCTAACAAGAGAATAATGGTTATTGGCACAGTAAGATGAGGTTTTCAGGTTTTTACCTATTTCTACTGCCAGGATGTTGGGATGTTCATGTTCTGTTCATTTATGTGTAAATGGATTGAACTGTATTTTCTTTACAAGAAAACAGATTCATCCATGGTGGTCCTTTTGGTTAAAATTAAGCTGGTAGATATTTCATATTTTGAATGCATTGCAGCTGTTTGGTTTATTGTTTTTAGCTAACATAGCCATATAAAGTCAAGTGCACCTATGATATATGAACCTGCATCTGTCATGTGTTGCCTATTATTTGTCTTTCAGCAATAGCTATTTTTAAATATTGCTATTTTTAATTTCTTCTAAATAAAGGTACCAGATATGGTTTCCATTGCTAAAAATAGAATAATCTTGAAAATTACTTAATACTTTATAGAATCTGAATAATTTAGCAGAAAGCATATTGTCATGAAGAACTTGAGAATTTATAAAAATGATGCCAGTGTGGCCACCATTGCTAAATATAGAAAACTTTTAACGATTTCTCACAACCACTCCTCAGAATTTGACCAAATTAGACAGAAAGCATCCAGGCATAAATTACTGTAAAAAATTATGTATTCGGACACGAAATCTGGCTGCTTACTAGAACTTGAAAAGCCATTAACTTCTTAAAAACTGTTGCACAAAATCTGACACTTAAAAACATCCAAGCTTAAAGGTTTTCCAAATCCACCATCAGATATGGCTATCATTAATAAAATAGAGAAACATTTAAACAACTTTATCTCAAAAGACTGTTTAACAGAATTTGACCAACATTTTAAAAAAGCATCATGACATATGAAAGTCTTGGTAGTTAGAGCATCCTCCTCAGATGCGGGAGGTCATGGGTTCAAACCCCAGCCAAGTCATACCAAAGACTTATAAAAATGGTACTAGCAGCTGCCTTGTTTGGTGCTTAGGATTAAGAGGTTAGTGTTAGGAATGGTTGGCCTATTGTCAGGATAATGTGACATGGTGGGACTCAATGCTACATGTCTGCAGCATGATGACCCAGTGCTAGACATCACTATAATCTGCTACACTGCAGACAACATAGCGATATGACAAAAATTGTTAAAAGCAATGTTAGAAGTCCACAAACACAAACACACACTCCTGACATAAAGGCACTTCAGTATGTTACAAACATTGCAGATATGCTGTGAAAAATGGCACAAAAATTATAAAAACTTTGAACAATCATTTTCATAGCATGTGCATTCAACAACATTGGAAAAAATTCCTAAGAAATCATCCTACTCACTCAGATTATTTGGTTTGCTGCTTTTGCATGTGACTGTTAGGCAGGTGTCAGGTAGATAAGTGATTTCAGACCCACTTGGCTCTTTTGTTGTATGCATATATTTATTTGTGTTACAGTGGCTTGTAATTCATAAGAAACTGGAAGAGTTTATTATTTGGGACATTTATATGCACATTAGTATAATGTAGCCAACAGTGATGGTAGATTCAGTTAAAAAACACTAAATAGCCTTAATGCATCATGACATCAGTCTCCTGACTGGTGTAAATATGGAGGGGAGTGTAAGCTGTTTCTTTTTGTTGGTTTTAATGGCATTTCTAACACATTATTAGCTATATTGCGGAAGAAATGGGAGCTAAGTAACTTCCCAGGATACACTGAGACAGGGGACCAGGGCTGTCCTGAGTGGGGTTAATCTCATCACAATTGGATTACGAGTCTAATGCTGCAGTAGCTGAGCTACTGTTAATAATAATAATAATAATAATAATAATAATAATAATAATAATAATGATAATAATAATATGACTTTATTTAAAGAGGGTAACACAATTGGCTAACTGTTGTTCCCAAGGATGTGGGGGTGAGGTGGGTAGAGTGACGGTAAGAACAGTTCACTATAGTATCTGGACTGTACTGATTGATGTAAATGAGAATTATATTCAGTCTAATAGCCAAAAAATATCTTGATGTTTGAAATGCCTTTTATAATTATCTTTATCAAACTATGCCTGTATAGTTTAATAAAAACTTTCTGAAAACTGTTTTTAATAACCTTTCGTTATCTTTGTATCATTTATGAAGTATAGGAATAATTTCCAATGGTGAAACTGCTGAGGAGGAAAATTATTACTATTTTTGCTGTGACTATCATGTCAAATATTGAATTCCATTTTACAAGTGTATTTGGCTGGAACATAGTATTACTTTGAATCTGAAGTTTGCTTCTATTTGTTTAACAGCATTATAAATACAAAGTCAGCAGTTAGACATTTTATTCCAGCTCTGAAAGCCCCAAAGTTTGTATTATTATATACTCTCTTTTTTTCCTCCATTAAATTTACGTTGTTAGAATCGTTCAGTATTCTACAATACTGAACACCTTGATATTGTGCACATGTGCATGACATGTGTGAGTAAAAATAGTGTAGCATATTAGGAACTACTTTGTAAACAAACCATGTACACTCATGTAGTAGACTTTAGGTTTCAGTTTATTAGATTTTTTTTTGTGGATGAACTAAAACAGTTGTTTCGTCTGTTTGAAAGTAGAGATGATAAAGTGAACAATGTGGACGAGTTTCCCGAGTCGCAAATGAAACTTTCAAGCAAGCAAATGATTGAATGTGATATTTGCAATGTCCACAACCAACATTAGAGATGCAGTATTGAAAATACCATTCTGATCATTTAAATAGTTATTTAGGAGAAATGTTTGTAACTTTTCGTTAATGGAATGGTTCAGACTATGACCAGTGCTCTCTTGGGTATATAAAAATAGCATCGAAAAATGACACTGTGGGCATATCAATCAGATATGTACCATTTTATAAGTGAAAGTACTAAATTCATGGGAAAAAAATGCAAATGAAGGCGTTGAAGAAAATTACATGCCTCAGAGCCATTAAGTGAAGACGACAAAGAATTTTTATTTCCGCCTGTTAAATGAATTGTCACACACCAACTGCTTTGCAGTTTTGCATGTTAACTTTGTTCATACAGTGTTTCAGATTTAGGCTAGCAATAGACGCCATAGATGATACAGGTCATAACATAGCTAGGGGAGCATGCAAGTGACTGGGCATAAACATGTCTTCTTTTGCTGGTAATAAGAATGGCAAAAATATATTTATATTTTTGCATCTTGAATTTCCTCAAAATGTACTTTCTTAGTTCTGCAAATCTGAATTACATGAGTATGTCATGGGTTCTAAAGCTTGATTTCACATTTCGCAATTGTACTGTAATTTCGACTACATTCCAAGTGCAGTAACATCTTCCTTACTGCACTCAAAATGAAATGAACATTATATTCCATAGTGTTTTTTTGATAATTATAATTGAAAGTGTTCATATTTTTTCCTCGTTATGATTCCAAACATTCAGTGACAGAACAGAAACACACATGCAGATTAGTCAAGATGCCTCCCTCACTGCTCAGTTCAGATGTACTTCATGTAAAATTGACACAGATAAATCCGGTCCATAATCACGAAATTTAGTAGAATTGACAAGATCCATTCATTCCAGACCAAATGGAAAAGTTATTGCAATATGCATTCGTTCACACCATGACTCTAAATTTCAATTTTAAGTAGACCAAAACAATGATTCCTTTTGAAAGTGATGTCTAGCACACGACTAAGTTCAAATTACGCTGGATAGAGTTATGTGCGCATTAATATTGTTGTTGTGTATTGACGACTCGGCGGTTGTGTATTTATTTTGGAATACAGCATAAATTCTTACTTTGTTCCTTGTAGTATATTTTTTTTATATATATATATAATTAAGCCTTAGGAAGAATAAGAAAATGAGTATATAATAAGAAAGTTACTGCATTTGTATGGGAAAATATGAATTCGTTTTGTCAGATGGATACTATACTTCATGAGGTTGTGCAGTATCTATCCAAAAAAACTTGTTCATATTTTCCCATACAAATGCAGTAACCCATAAGTATTGTTTTGTGAATTGACAGGATTACATTCAGGCTTAGTTTACCCCCCCCCCCCTTCATTCTTATCATACAGTGTGCCAATAGGGTTTATTTACTTGTGTGACATGGTAACATTGGTCTGTTGTCTCAGCTTAGTGAATCTGTAGGGCTTTCAAAACATACAGTATAGTGTTTTTAGTAAATCAGGGTTGGCTTTTTAATGCAGCAATAGCTTACCCATAGCTATTGTTTAGCTTTCTTTTTCATGCCGAAAAAAAAGGCACCATCAGTTTTGATGTGCATACATTCACTTTTAGAGTGAAGAATTGTCAGTATGACATAATTTCTCATGCAACTTGCCTTTGTCCTTGGTATGTTATCTGCAAAACAAGTATAGATAGTTCATCTTTTTCAAGGACATTGATGTTATATGATGTGTGCCAAAAATCAGAGAAAATTTGCTTGTAGCAGTGTTTTTTAACCACAATTGCAGTCTGGCCTCTACAGTAATTTATCTCAAATGGTGTTACATTATCTGTTCGTTTTTTTTCCAAATCTTTACATGGTAACCTTTTCCCTCCAGGTTTGGTTCCTTCAGAGACTTGGGGTTACTTCGTGTACACCTGAAGAGGTTGGATACACTTTCTATCAAAATCATTTTACATGTGTATCTAGATAAGTCATTGTATGCAAGGATGATGACAGTTTGGTCACAAGACACTAGGTGTTCTTCAGTCTAGACTGACACCATGTCATACACAGTATCTGTACTAGATTTGATTCATCGTGTTGAATTTTTTCACATTGCTGCTGTATGTATGTATCCTTCCTTTATTCAATAAACGTATAAAACAGAAAACTCTCTTTCTTATATAACCAAAGGGATTCTTAGTACATATGACCAAAGGAATTTTTAGTGTGGGGAAAAAGTAAAATATATAACAGTACCAATATCAGGTTTCTAACTAGTGATATGTGGGGTGTGTGAATATGGGAATTTCAGAGAGAGATGTGAGGGAAGCAATAATAAATCTGGGTAACTAGGTCAGCATCATAGAAACTATTGTAAGTTGGGTGTGAGAACATATCAATAGCAAGTAAAGTTTTTGGGTTTCAGGAAGGCTTTGACAAATCTGGGTAAACAGGTCAGCATCATGACGTATCTGGATAACTGGGTCATATCCTGCTGTTTCAGCACCATTTAGTTATGATCTGGGGGAAGGGAACTGTCATTCCTCTAGTAATGGTTAGCCAATCATATCCTCTAGTAATGGTTAGGCAATCATATTCTTTATGTGGGGAAAGGGTGTGGGATTACGATATGTGTATATGGATCGATACAGGATATAGTGTGCAAGAGAGAAAGCAGAAGAAAAAGTAGAAAGAGGGCAGAGAAAGAAAAAGGGACAGTAGAGATAAGATGTAGATGGAAATAAGAATCAGACGGAGATATACAAGATGGGGAGTTAAGAGAAAGGATACCTAATAGACATAATGTAGTGATAGATAGATATTCTGAGTGGACAAATATAGTGAGAAACAATGTAGATAATCATTAGTGTAGAATTTGGAGAGGTGGACAGAACTAGTATGTATTTTGGATATAAACAGTAGACTACAATATCACTTAGTGTTTTAATTAGTATACCACTGGTCCCCGCCTCACCCCGAAGTCAACAGAATGACCCAATAGGTCAGACGGAACAGGTCAGACTTACATGGAAAAAAGGACTGTCGAATTTATACTACTGTTTACTATGTCTAGAGAGAACATGATGGGCTGTACTCCTTACATGGTACATACAAATAAGGTGAGTTACATGTCACATTATAAATATTTAAATTTATTTACTATATAAAGGAATAATGTCAACACAGACTATGGGGAAGTGTGGCCACAAGAAATTGTCTTTGGACACTCATCCAGAATGTATTAAATGTTCCAAATGTACAAGAAAAAAATCGTACATTTTGTAAATCTTGGTCTGCAGAAAGTTGGAATCTTGCAGACTCCATTCACACTTATCAGAGAAAAAAGAAACTTCTTTCTCCTCCTTCATCGGAAATTTCTGTCATCTCTGTTATTGAAAATAAGGGGTCTTCTGACTGGAATACACCTCCCAGTATGTCGCTGCCTCCCATTGTTAAGGACATACAGTGACCATGTAGCAGCATGTTGCTGCCTCCCATTGAGGAGGAGATGCACCACCTATACCATAGCGTGTTTGCCTCCCAATGAGGAGGAGATGCACCACCACTACCCTGTCAGAGTTCGTGTGTTGCACGCTTCCACTGGGAGGGATAGTGAAGCATAAGTTGATGATCCTGTATCCTCTGATCATTGTACTAAGACCTCACGGTATGGGGATAGGGTTTGGACTGAGTTACCCCCTCTCCACACTTTACCACCTCATTATGAACATTGGGAGTCTAACCAGTGGGTTCAGACTAGGCCTCCCTTTCCTATTATCCCAATGAATCCCTATGGGATATAAAGCCCTCCACCTCAGGGGCCTTGGTCATGTATTCCCCCTTGTGCTTTTGGATCTTTCCCTCATAATAGAGGTGATACTGCAGCTCATGTCCCACCATCACCTTATCACTGGGTGGAAACCATTTGGAAGGCTAAAGGTGTCACTTCTTCCAGGACTGACAGATGTTCTCACCTCTCCAGCTCATGCCACTCCTTCTGCCCTACTCACTGTGTTGAAGTACATGACTTAGCGCAGAGTGTTCCTATACCCTCTTAACCTCCTTGGAACTTAGTGATACCAACACACTCTACAGCTCAGAATGTCTTTGATGTCTCTATTCTAGTGGATTCTAATGAGTTTGACATGGAGGAAGCACAAGTGACACCTGCTCTTATGCCTGTTCCTTCATCTCTGTTAGATGTGGAAGAGGAGGTATGGTCCTTTGCCAAGGCAATAAATGAAGTGTATCATCTTTTACACCCTGTCTTGTGCATAAAACCTGCCACACAGTCCAAAAAGATCCTTTTTAGTCTGGAAAAGATATTTGTGGGTCACCCCCAACCAGAATCCTCCTCCTTCCTCATTCACTGGGGAAATTGCTGAGGTTTTCGATGGGCCAAAATATTAATCGACACCGTCGAGGGTGGGCTGTTCCTTCCTCAACATTGTGACCCTTGGTCTCTTCTGCCATCTATTGGGTACATTCCCCAAATGTTAAGTGGCCCACAAAACCTCCCCAACTTGATATCATTGCGGCCAAGGTGGGTATTTCAAGTGGAGCCTGGGCACACCTTTACGTAAAAGACATTGAAGCTATGGAACAGAAAGTCCAACTGTCTGTCACCATAGCTTCACATGCCGACCTCTTCTCAGCTGCTTCTTTTGGTATGCTGAGGGAAGCATCCTTGAACCCAGCTGACCTTTAACACATACTGGAAGATGTGGCCAAGACATCTTGGCATGTATTTTCTGTTTCTACGGCTTTGTCTGCAGAACTTCTTCACATCTGCCGTGATGTTACTTTGGATTTCTGAAAGGTATTATTCAATCACAGTAAAGACCTCCTTAAGGCTGCTGTGCTTGAAGCCGAGAGTCTGTTTGGAGGTCTCATTCCTACTGTGGCATCTCAAGACTTGTTGGATCATCAACATAGATCCTTTATATCCACTCCTGGCCCATTGCAATTGGTCAGGAAGCGTGTCAGTGTGAATCACCTTCTAGGGCCTTCGGCCAAGTTCTTCAAGTCCAATATGCAACCTCAAAATGGACCTCCTTCTCCTTGTCCTTCTGGCTCCCAGAACCAAAAAACACATGTGCCTGATGAACCTGGAAAGGAAGGAGACAGTTTTAACAGCTCCCTTCTTTTCCCAAAGGAGGGGTGGGGGATAGCCTTAGATACTTGAGCCCTGTGCCTACCATCCATCTCCCAGGCATTTCCATCGGAGCGTGCCTAGGCTTCTTTTCCAAGGCCTGATCAAAATTCATTGATGATGGTTGAGTCCTTTCAATAATGAATGAGGAGTATTGACTCCAGTTTCAGGAACTACCTCCAGGACCCCTATCTTTCTTCACCAATCCAATCTGGTGAAACTGAGAGTGGAAGTGCACGCAGGATGCCTATCTACACATCCCCATATTTCCATATTTCCTTCTTACTGCCAATATCTCTGGCTTTTGCTTAGACCAGGAAGTTTTTAAATTCTAGGTCCTACAGTTCAGAATTTCTTCTGCACCCAGAGTTTTCGCCCAAGTTATGGGAATATTAGTGGGATACCTCCAGTTACTGGGATTACCAATTCTCCAGTATTTTGACAACTGGCAGATGCACAATGTTCAAATCCAGTTCCTTCATCAGGATCTGTACTGCTGTTGGTCCATAGTAACTCGATTGGGCCTTTTGCTCAACATCAAGAAATTGGAACTTGCTCCATTGCAAGACTTTATGTGTGGATGAATTTTCTTACAAACCAGAACTTAATCAGAGTTCCACTAGATCGGATAGATTGAATCCTGGCTCAGTTAGAGACGCTATGAGAAAAATCTTCTTTGTCTGCTTGACTGTACCTGTCCCTTCTTTTAGGACATCTTCATATGGGACCTCTACAGTTCCTCCTTCTTGCAGGGTGGAAACCTCATGAAGATTCTCTGTCAACACTCAGGTCTTTCTAGGACCAGCATTTCATCACCATTGGCAGTGGTGGGTGAATTGGGACAGATTCATGATTGGAGTCCCCGTGCATGCACCTGAACCCCTGAACCCCACTCCTATCTGTTCACTGATGCATCAGAATCTGGTTGGGACGCTCATTTAGAACCAGAGGGTATAATTCTACAGGGACTTTGACCTATCCAAATCATCCCTCAACATAAACAACCTAGAAATGAAAGCATACAGCTATACAACCTAGTGTTGTAAGTGTTCATCGACAGAGTAAGGGTTGATGTGTCATTGTCTCCTACAACAGTATGTCCGCCATAGCTTATCTCTGACGTCAAGGAAGGACACATGTCCCTTCTCTTTGTATGGAAGTCTTGATCATTTTGCGCTGGGCCATCTCAGAGAACATAACACTCAGAGTTTGGCATATTCCAGGCAAGAAAAATGTTTTGGTGGACAGTCTCTCCAGAACTGGCAGAGCAATCCTCACAGAATGGACTCTTCATCGCTCTGTTACAGAGTCCCTTTTCTTGCTGTTGGGAAGTCCCCTAGTGGATCTGATTATAACCAGGCTCAACAACAGACTTCCATTTTACGTTTCCCTGTATGGGAGCAAGGAGCATCGGCAATGAATGTGTTAGTCTCCTGTGGGATCAGCTGTTTGCTTATGCCTTCCCAACCCTTCCATCTGATTCCTCAAGTTTTGCAAAAAGTCAGAACTTAAATTGTTCAGATTATTCTCATACCCCTCTGTGGCCTTACCACTCATGGTTCATTGATCTTCTAGACCTGTTGATCACTTGACCCAGATCTCTTTCTCACAGGAGGGATCTTCTGTTATAACACCAGGGATCCCTCCTTCACAATAGCCCACAAATTCTCCACCTTCACGCTTGGCTCATCTCAAGTGATTTCTCTGTCAGAACAAATTTTTGGGCAGAGTTGCCAGTTGCATCATTCAGGCCAGGAGAGCTTCTACATCAGAAGTGTATGATGCCAGTGATCGGTACAGTAGGAAACAAGAAACATGTTGATCCTAGTTGCCCCTCTATAACTTCTGTTGCTGATTTCCTTTTGTTCCTCCTTGAGAACAAAAAATTCTTTGTATCCACATTCAAGGACTATAGAGCTGCCATTTCAAACACACTTAAATTTTCTCAAGGCATGGTAATTGGTTTGGATTCTCACCTTGCTAATCTCATTAAGTATTTTGAGCTGCAGAGACCTGTCTTGCGCTCTCTGATGCCTAGATGGGATTTTTCTTGTGTTTTATGATCATTAACCGAACCCGCTATGAACCATTGAGAGAGGCTTCTTTTCAGGACCTCACTCTCAAGACTGTTTCTACTTGCCCTTGCTTCAGCACGATGATCTATTGATACTGGCTGTCTCTAGTATAATGGGAAATATGATTTGGTTTCTCTACCTTGTAAGCTGGGATTTTTAGCCAAAAATCAGTTGCCTTCCATAGCTCAACTACCAGCAGAAATCCCTAGTCTGAGTTGAATCTGTGCTGCGGATGATACAGATAGACTTTATGTCCCATGTGGGCAATCCGTTTCTACCTTAAGGCATCAAATGGAAAAAGAAAGGGTAGGATGCATTTTTTCCTCCCTCTCAAAGGTTCCGTAGACATTTCAGCTGCCACTATTTCACGATGGATTGTCACCATGTTCAAAAGAGCATACCAGTCTCATACTGATCAAGACCTTTCCTTTATGAAACTTAAAGCCCTTGATGTTCGTTGCTACCTCCTAGGCCTACCTTAATCACTCCGCCATGGAGGACATCATGAAGGCAGCATTGTGGCATTCCCATACTACCATCTCATTTTACCTCCATTCATTAACACAACAAAGCACAGGGTTTTTTTTCTCTGGGTCCCATCATTTTATGGCACAGCATGTGGCCCCAAGAAATACCAACATTCCATAACTTGGACCTCGGTAGCAATGGTGAGTATTTTCCATTATGTTTTTTGATCAGTTTAATGGAACATCAGCCAACCCTCCTTACAGACAAATTCAGCTAAACAATAGCTTTGGGTAAGCTATTGCTACTATTAAAATGTAGTGTTGGGGGGGGGTAAAACTAATTTTAATTATGCAGTACTTACCCATAGCTATTGTCAATTTCTCTCCTCCCACCCAGCTCAGATATCCTGATGTAGTCATCAGTGAAAAAGCTGAACCATCAGTGCTTGTTTTGCACGTAACATACTAAGGACAAAGCAAGTTGCACGAGGCTCTGTGTCATGCCCACAATTCTTCACTCTAAGGTATGATGTATGCACATCAAACGGATGGTGTGTATTTTTGGCATGAAAAAGAAAGCCAGACAATAGCTATGGGTAAGTATTGCACAATTAAAATCACTTTTACCCTACAAAAAACTACATAGCTTAGTTGGTAGAGTATCTGACTTGTAATCCAAGGGTATCAGGTTTGATACAAGTCCTCAGCATCATGTAGCCGAAATGTTTTGAAATTGCTATTAAAATTCAAGGAAGCAACTATGATTTTATGATTTTAAGTGATTGATGTAAACCCTGACCTTCCAATGTAAACCCTGTTGTCCCTATCGTCCAGTGTAAACCCTGACCTTCCAGTGTAAACCCTGTTGTCCCTATCTTCCAGTGTAAATCCTGACCGTCCAGTGTAAACCCTGTTGTCCCTATCTTCCAGTGTAAACCCTGACCTTCCAGTGTAAACCCTGTTGCCCCTATCTTCCAGTGTAAATCCTGACCTTCCAGTGTAAATCCTGTTGTCCCTATCTTCCAGTGTAAACCCTGACAATCCAGTGTAAACCCTGTTGTCCCTATCTTCCAGTATAAACCGTGACAATCCAGTGTAAACCCTGACCTTCAAGTGCAAACATAGTAAACCCCATCTTCTAATGCTAACATGGTAAACCCTATCTTCCAGTATAAACCCTGATCTTCCAGTGCATACCCTGTAAACCCTGATTTTCCAGTGTAAACTCTGTAAACCCTGATCATCCAATACAAACATGGTAAACCCTATCTTCCAGTGTAAACCCTGACCTTCCAGTACAGAGTTGGGTGCATGTGTGTTACATGGTGGTAAACAAAGTAGCCAACTTGCATAACTGATAATAATGAATAGTACTCTCTTGAGACAGAGAGAGATAGGAAAACCTGTGCTTCACCTATCATTTCTTTTTGGGGTGTATGTGTGTTATTACTGGAAAAGACCCTGTTTTAATTGAGACTGAGTAATGCACCTGGTCTGTATCTCTCAATTTATTTTAAGAGAATAAATGAAACACACATGTTTCTTTTCAGTTTCCTTTATTAGTAGGTGAATCATCAGAACTTCATCAGGTAGCTCAGAAAATTGGGGAGACTGGCAGCCTTTACTTATCAACAAAATTATAAAATAATCCATAAAATATTTGATTGATTCTTTGAAAAAGCTCTTGATAACAAGTTAATGTATTGGGTATTTTACTCACTGGTTTTGAACTAATTGTGTTCATAAATATTCTGTGGGATGGTTTGTGAACACTGCAAAACACCAAGTTATGATACTTAATTTATCAAGATGGTAATCATGCCTTTAAAATGCTAAAATTAACTTTTAAAAATGTCCCAACTAATTATGTCGCATTTGATTATATGACTCTGTACAAGTGAGTGTTCTTACAGCAACAAAGTTATATCATTCTGAAGTTGAAACATCCAACTTCCCACAGTAGCAAAGTTTATACAGTTATGTACTTGCTTGTAAGATGAGTCCAACTGCAAACTGCACAGACCCAGATCTGACATTGAATAATGTGCCAGCAGATCTGGATCTTTGCAGTTTGCTAGGAATAATCAATAGAATAAGCAACATAAACCCTGATTTACAGGTGCATTATGTGATGGCAAATTAGGATCTTTGTTTTTTGCAGTTTGACTTGACTTATAAGCGAGTATGTATGGTATTCATTGAATGCACCAAAATAAAACATGGACTGTGCTATGGCAGGAACTAATTATATGCAGATACTTTGGGCTAAATCGTTAAAATTAAATTCTTTTGTGTAATTAAATGCATTAAACAGTTTTTATTGCATACTTAATTTGTTTGCATAAAATACACAAATACACTGCTTGCATAAAATACCCAAATACACTGCTTGCATAAAATACCCAAATACACTGCTTGCATAAAATACACAAATACACTGCTTACATAAAATACCCAAATACACTGCTTGCATAAAATACACAAATACAGTGCTTGCATAAAATACACAAATACACTGCATGCATAAAATACACAAATACACTGCTTGCATAAAATACAGAAATATACTTCTTGCATGAAATACACAAAAAGACACTGCTTGCATAAACTGCACAAATACAGTTTGCATAAAATACACAAATGCACTACTTCGATAAATTACACAAATACACTGCTTGCATAAAATACACTGCTTGCATACAATACACTGTTTGCATAAAATACACTAATACTCTGCTTATCTAAAGCTTTGTTTTAATGAATAATTCAAGCCAGAGGACAGTGTCACTGTATGTGCTTGAAATTAACAACAAGGCAGAGCTGTCACATGAAAGTGCATCTCACACATAGGCAAAATACTGCAGCTCTTTTTGAATGCAGGAGGAAGCGAAACAAAGCTTTCTCATAGCAACTTTTGTGAAAAAATTCAGTGTGTGGATATTCATCTGTGTGAATACACTTTTGGGACTGATGCCCTTATGTTGTACACATTAAAGAGGGATGCATGTTCAAATTGGAATCTGCAAGTATATGTGGCAAACAAATAGATAACAAAAATCTGTTGTGTGTCAGTTGAGCCCCACCCAATGGAATTGCCTGAAATACAGAATAAACTATACAGACAAGTTGAATGTGTAGATGCCTACAGATGGTTTTGTGTACTAGCATTACACAAACAATCACAGCTGCTTTAGTACAATACTGGACTTCATACTGTGGATCATATTAACCCTGAAATGAATTCCATTTGGGAGTAAAGTTGTGCAGGCACTGGATTTTTGTGTACTGCAGCATGTAAGTCAGATGTTATTTTCAGTGTACTGAACAAAAATACAATAGCGGCAGAAGGCTGAGACTTGGGTATGTGTATGCATACTTGTACTATGAATACTTTTATATATGACTTGGCTATTTCCATCCCCTGGAAGATTGGTTTTACAGATTGTAAATTTAAAATTTTTGGCACTCAAGGGAGTTGAATCATACATTTCAGTACTTGGACCTATGCCCTAATTGACAACAGGATCATGTTTTAATTTGTATACAAATTAATGGAAACAAATCACTTAAATGTTAGGCAGTTATCAACTGACCCAGTGTACCATATACTTATAATTTTGTGTACACATTTTATGAAATTTTTTTATGTGCAAATAATTTTAGATAAAATATAACTTACAATTTCAAAACTGATGTTGAAGTACAGCTGTTTTTGCAAATTTTTAATGAATTGAAGATACAGTTTTCTGTGCCAAAATTATAGAAGAAAAACTAACTTATTTTCATGGATTAATACAGCAGCCAAAAAGGATTATAAACATTACAATATTTTTACAAATAGGATTCTTGCTTTTTTTCTTGGATTCCAGTATTATAACTAATTATATTCACATATTTATGGACTAAGTCTTGAAATATTGACAGCTTTTTTATGTGCCAGTTATAAGGCAGTGTGTTATATTATTACATTGTCCATCCAACTGTGTGTTCCCCATCTCAGGTCTGCACAGTACCTAATGTTCTCCACCATCAAAAACTCAGCAATAAACTCTGAGTCAACCATACCCCATTAACCCCCTGTATATGAGGCTGTTAAACACAGGGCTGGCAGATAATGTACTGTTCACTGTACTCTTGTCAACATTGATTATGCCAGCTTCAAAACTATGCTTTTTTTACCTGGAAAAAATCAGAGACTGGTGACTTTGCTGTTTTCGTTTGCAAGTCTTGCTATTCACCTTGAAGTCTACCCATTCATCTTTTGGTATCCTTTTATACATTCGAGCCCATTTCTTGAAAATTAACTTGGAATTAATGTGAAACAAATAGCCTTTATCTCAGGTAGGTAGATGAAAGCCTTTTTTAATCTCATTGCAGTGTGTCATTCACAAAATGCAGGGTCTGAGATTCTGAGATACTGTTAATTGAGTCATGCACTTGCAAAATAAGGAGATATATTTGGATTCAGTGTCAAAGATTTTCTCAGAATTAAAGTGTAGTGTTTGAATATGTCTTGAAAATTTTACATCTAGAATAGTGTTTGAATATGTCATGGAAATTTTATATCTAGTATATATTAGAGCGAACAGAGAAGATCAGCATACTTGTTTCAGAAATTGAGCATGAAAACAGCACATGGAATTGCTAATTGGTTGCTGATAGTGACTTTATAGAGGCTGTAATGTTATCACTTTTTCCTGTCTGTCGGGTAAGATAACAGAGTAAGTAATTAATTGGATGTTAGGAGTCATTCAGTCCTTAAAAAGGTACTATACAGCACTCTGTCAGTATTAGGTACCTCAGTATAATACAGTACTTTTTGTAATGCCAGTATGGTCAAGGATCCATCACATTCAATAACTGTGTTGCCATGTATTATATACTGCAGTGGAAAGTGACATTACCAATAAGACGATTCAGTTTTTTGGTGTTCTGGCAGAGTGGTCTAACATGCTGGTGTTTACCGATCAGTGCGATCTAACCTCTGTCTGAGTGGGTTCGAGTCTCTGGCTCGACCAATGTGGGTATGTGAGAATGCTTGCCAGTTACTTCCCTTGGGTTGGCGGTTGTTACCAGGGCTTTCCAGGTTCTTCCTCATAGTTTTATGGGCCACCATGCACAGCCTATCTTGTGGTGAGAAGTCATGTTAAAACCAAAACAACTACCATTTTAGCAAGGTCATCACATTTCTATGAAAATTTTCTGATGTGTATGGAAATATCTAGAGAATTGTTCCATGATAACAACATATTTATTAAGAGATTGGCTACAGACTGACCACTTGTGCTGATTTATTGTTTCATTTTCCAGATTAAAAATTTCTGATGTGTATTGAAATATCTGCAGAGAATTGTTCCATGATAACAACACATTTATGAAGAGATTGGCTACAGACTGACGACTTATGCTGATTTATTTCTGCATCTTCCAGATCTTTTTTAGAGATGGTTGATACAAAAGTCCACATTTGTTATGGTCAAAATTAATTGCTAAACTTTCTTTCAAATTTTGTTAAAGTAATACAGTTGTCTAATAATTGAAAATATTTTATGAGGAAGAGTGAAATAGGGGAGACAGATCTTCCAGATAATATGTATTTTGATCATTAGGTTCAGATTTACCAAGGTCATTATTAAATAATTATGAAATATGATACAAAAAATGAATTGCAAGAATAAAAAAGCTGTTTTGAACACTTAAAGAAATCTGATGAAATGGTCATATATTTCCTTACCAGAAATCTCAAACACATGGGCCTAAACTTTCTTGGAAAACTTCTTACATGAGAGTTGTTCTAAAAGTTTTATTGTTTGATGAAACTTGAAAGAAAGGTTCCTCTGAATTACAAATCTGATGATGGTGAAGATTAAAATAAACCTATTACTCTCAGAACTGGAAGATGTACTTGGCTTGTTACGTATCGGCTCGTTCAAAGTAACACAAAGAAAGAGTGAAGACAACAAGCTTTGTAAACTTTAACAAAAATAATTTTTTTCCCTAGAAAACACGGAGAAAAGGTAAATATGTGAAACAAGACTTACGATTTATGAAGAAGATCCAAAACTTTGTTCTAAATTTGTGAAAACACATAAGTCCTGTGAATAAACAGTTCTAATTTGATATAGTCTGAATCTCAGTTCCGTTCCAAGATGGCGTATGATGACGTCAGATGAAGGCTAACACAAAATGTCCAGAATTTTCACTGTGAATCACAATTTGTATTGTTCTGCTCCAATTTAGAAATAATTTCAACAAATGTCTTTGTCCAAAGCCAGTAGGGTTGTTCTCCAGGGAAAATAATTATTTAGAAAGTAGATGAAGTACAGCTACCACCACTAACAATACACATGTTGTTCCTCGTACGAACGAACAACTCTTTCCAGCACAGGAATACCTTTTCCTTAAGGTATTAGAAACTCTACAAGATGTTATGATGTGACTCTCAACTATGACTGACTACGACTATGACAGAATATTTCTTACAGGTAACTGAGCATTTAAAACAAGCTAATACGTCATTTCATGTACACATGCACGAAGGACATGTGTGATTTCGAAATCACTACAATGCGTAAACAAGTATTATTTTGAAATAACCTCGGTCACAGCCAATCATTTACATAGCTCTTCCCGATTGTTTACTTGCAACGAAAAACTATCATACAAAAGTCGTGCTTACATGAGTCACATTTACGTTTTAGATAAATACGATGTTTCTAACATAAACATCATCATAATAATAATTACATTTAATGATGTAAAAATAAAATAAAAATGAAAGAAAGAGTTAGAAGAATTTAAATTTTAACACATATGTAATTTAACTACAGGGTCGTAACAGGCTGAGCTTGTGACACTGTCAGGACTGTATGATATCCAGTGATGACTTTTGAAACATTTACTGGTACAAATCTAAATACACTGCTAAATATTTTCAGTAAAATTTGGGAAACTGGCAACTTCCCTCTGTCTTGGCAAGAAGCTTCAGTGATAACAGTACCTAAACCTGGAGAGGATCATCCTGACCCTTCCAACTATGATCCCATCTTACTAGCAAGCTGTATAAATTTACAAAACCATGAATGATAAATGAGTCTTCTAAGTATGGTCCCATATTACTAGCAGGCTGTATTTTCTAAACCATGAGTATTAAATGACAGATTCTTCTAGTACCTTGAGTCAAACAAGCTATTTTGAGACCTTCATTTAGGATTCAGACCAAATGCATTTATTAGAGAAACTTTAATAAAAAGAGCATGAAGTTGCCATTTGATTTATTTTGGAAAATGCTTATGACACCATAAGGAAATAAATCAGAATGACCGACCTAGTTAATCTAGGTTCAAAGGTCCGGTTACCTAAGTTTATATTCTATTTTTTGAAAGATAGAAATTATAGAGTTGAGGTGCAAAGCAATCATTCAGAACACTGTCCTTAGGATATGTGTATACATCTGGGTAGCATATTGTCAGTCACGCTTTTTCAGCATGAAAATTAACAGCATATTGAAATACCATAATGTAGGAACTAACTGCTGCTTACTGTATGTTGACGATTTTTGGTTTTGGATCAAGAAGTTTGCATGTTGTTGAACTTTGACTGCTGATATGCTTAAATTGATCAGAAATGGGCAAAAGAAATGAGTTCAAATTTTTTCTTAATTCTAAAACTGCTTGCATCCCCAATTACCAATTAAAGTTGTGATGACTGAGAATTCCGTCTATGACAGTTCTGTTATCCCTGTTGTGGAGGATTCAAAATTTTTAGAACTTATATTTGCCATGAACTGACTTTCCTTCCACATATTAAATACCTAAGGGGCAGATGTGCAAAAAGCTCAGGATTTAATACAAACACAGACTGGGGAGCAGATTGGAAGGTGTTGCTCCAGTTATACATATGCAGGTCTTTGGTAAATTTTAAATTTGACTGTGGCATGGTTGTGTATGAATCAGTTTTTAAATCTGACCCACAGTAGTTTTATCTGATAAACAGTCATGGATTTAGATTCCAGTTATTTGTAGCTATAAATGTAAATGGTGTTAAAAACAACTTGTGATTTCAAAAAATTCCATTTGCTGGATATAAGAATATCAACTCACTGACATTATTGAAAGCACCTAAATAGTCCCAGTTGGGTGTCTGGTTCAGAACCACAGAATGAACATATATAGTGTACTTCAGATCAAATGTCAAAGCGCAGATGGATACATACACCAGATCCAACACGTAGGATCAAACTATATGCAATACTGTGTGAAAGTACCTATCCTACTTAATGGATCCACCATTGAATACTAGTGCAAGGGGAGACAATTCTACATGGCTGATTATGGATCTGAAATTTTAAGACTTGTATTGATCATTATCTTTCATGACTAAATGGGTATTTTCTGTTTTCAGTCACTGGCTGGAAGTGCTGATTGATGATGATAAAACAACTCGCCACAATCGGGATAGATTGTTGAGGTCACATGTGATAGTGTAAGTAACTTTTAGCTAGAAAAATCACTTGTCAGGCTACCCAGGACAAATAGACAAATCTGTTTTTATAATGACATATTATCCACAAGCTTCTCTTCATGTGTGTATTGAAACTGATGGCATACCTAAAATATTCCCAGATAATGTTAGAGTGTTAAGTTTTGTTTCTCACTCAGAAGATGGTTTGAGGTCCCAAGGAGGGGGGAGGGGTCAGTGCACATGATCAAGAAAGCGATGTTGTCCAATTGAGAATAAGGTATCTTTTCATATAAGTCTATATATTATCCACATACTTAACATTTTATATATATATATATATATATATATATATATATATATATATATATATATATATATATATATATATATATATATATAAATATATATATTCAAGCTGATGGTATAACCACATACTTACTATCCACATGCTTCTTTCCATGTAAATATTTAAGGTGATGGTATGGCCTACATACTTTTTCACATGTTTCAAACCATGTATATACCCAATATGCTGGTATGGCCTGCATATTGACCACATGTTTCACACATTGTATATACCCAAGGTGATGGCCTATATATTAACCACATGCTTCTCACAGCATATATACCCAAGGTGATGGCCTATATATTAACCACATGCTTCTCACAGCGTATATACCCAAGGTGATTATATGGCCTACATATTAACCACATGCTTCTGACAGTGTATATACCCAAAGTGATTGTATGGCCTACATATTAACCACATGCTTCTCACAGCATTTATACCCAAGGTGATTGTATGGCCTACATATTAACCACATGCTTCTCACAGCGTATATACCCAAGGTGATTATATGGCCTACATATTAACCACATGCTTCTCCCAGCATTTATACCCAAGGTGATGGCCTATATATTAACCACATGCTTCTCACAGCATATATACCCAAGGTGATTATATGGCCTACATATTAACCACATGCTTCTCACAGCGTATATACCCATGGTGATTATATGGCCTATATATTAACCACATGCTTCTCACAGTGTATATACCCAAGGTGATGGTATGGTCTACATATTAACCACATGCAAATGAATAATATAGATGCTGAAAGTAAAACTGTGTATATGTATTTTCTTATGATTTATTCTGACATTTTCATACATCTGTATAATCCAAGTGAAGGTTACATGTGTTGTGAGCCAGTATGGATGCCTATGACATAAGTTGGGAAGGGTCTGTATGAAATGCTGCTCAGGTTTTCAGTTAGATTCTTTCTTGGTTCTAATGGATACCAATGCAGGCATGCTGATATTACAGCATGTGTATCAGTCTGAGGAGGTGGATGATTATAGGAGAAAAAAAAAACCCAGCTTTTATGTTGTTTATCAGCTTAATCACCAATAGGCCTTATTAATAACAAGCTCCATTGATAACAGGAATATCAAGTCACACTACAAGCCTGATATTGCTTGGCTCTATACAGTGTAAATTCAGTTATGGAAATTGTTGGGGTTGGTTATCCTGTGGGTTCAGTATATAAAAAGTATGCCTATATCTATCTGTCTATCCATCAGTATGTACCTTTTTGTGTTTGTTGGTTTTAATACCAGCAGCTATTAGATGATTGTTTTTTGTTTGAAATTTCAATGGCCTCTAGTCAGTCTTGTTTTTTGTTTGAAATTTCAATGGCCTCTAGTCAGTCTTGTTTTTTGTTTGAAATTTCAATGGCCTCTAGTCAGTCTTGTTTTTTGTTTGAAATTTCAATGGCCTCTAGTCAGTCTTGTTTTTTGTTTGAAATTTCAATGGCCTCTAGTCAGTCTTGTTTTTTGTTTGAAATTTCAATGGCCTCTAGTCAGTCTTGTTTTTTGTTTGAAATTTCAATGACCTCATGTCAGTCTTGTTTTTTGTTTGAAATTTGAATGACATCTATCCAAACTTGTCCTGGGCAACATATTAAATGTTTCATAATGACACCTGTGGTGCAGAACTTGTTGACTAAGAGGGTGTCTGCTGTCATAATGGTAAGAAGACACCTGGACAGTTTGGACAATGTAACAAGTATAAATTCCTTTTTTTCCAAAGTACATGAGATTTTCATTATCAGTTAGAATATATTAAATAAGTGAAATAATTCTTAAGTCAATAGATTTAGTCCTGTTTATACTTGCTTATAAGTTGGGTCCATTTGCAAGCTGCATTGACCCAGATCAACTGCTGCATAATGTACCAGCACATCTGGGTCTTTGCAGTTTGTTACGAGTAATCATTTAAGCAGACAACATAGACTCTGATCTGCATGCACATTATGTGATAGCAGATTATGGTCCATGTTGTTTTCATTTGTACTTGATTTGTAAGCAAGTACATACAGTAGACATGATTATCTCAGTTCTGGTGATTTTCAGCTGGTAGGATAAACACTCAAGTTGTATGCACACAGACCTAAAATGTTGATAGTCCAGTGAATTATCTACAAGTTCCAACAGATTTTTCTGATTTTGGTGCAAGAAGAAAAGTGACTCAGTGATATATACATCAGAGGTTGAATGCATTAGCTAACTTATAAGTTCCATGCATCATGTGTACTATGCATGGTAAATTTGCAAGTGATCTGCTGCATTATCAGCTGATAAATGCTCCAAAAAACAACACTCAATTATTATATTTACATTTTCCTTTAAATAATTTTGTTTTAAAGTTAATCTGATACCTCATCAGCATATGTACATTATTGTTAAAATGAAGCTCATATATCCACAGATGGTGTCATAGTAACAAGACTGTTGTCATTGTTTTCATTTACTTCTGCATTAGAGTTTAGTTTGGTACCCTAGCCATTTATCTCCATTCAGATGAGGTACAAGTGGACAGTTCTATAACAGTATGCCTATAAAATTTTACCATATTATACCATGTACAGTGGTCCAAATAACATATATAGTGATACAGTATGCCTTTAAAACTGCACCATATATAATGGTCCTCATACCACCAATCCTTACACAGTATATCTTTGAAATTATACCCTGTACAATAGTCTTCATACCATAAATACTGACACAGTATGATTTTGAAATTATACCATATACAATGGTTTTCATACCATAAATACTGATACAGTCTGATTTTGAAATTATACCATATACAATGGTTTTCATACCATAAATGCTGATACAGTATGATTTTGATATTATACCATATACAATGGTTTTCATATTATAAATGCTGATACAGTATGATTTTGAAATTTTACCATATGAAATGGTTTTCATACTATGAAAATGATACAGTATGATTTTGATATTATACCATATACAGTGGTTCTCCAATTGTGGAAGGCGACATCTGATTAAGGGATGGCCCTTACTGTGAGTGACATCTCAGAGGTTGGAATTATATGACATTTCTGTCTAATTAAAGAAAAGTAATCAGCTTGGTCAACATTTTCATTGTATCTGACACTATACAATGCTACTTCTAGTTTAAATGATTAGCCAAACTAACTCATTTTTGTTATTTAGCATTTGATCTGTAATTAAGAATTTGACATGTATGTCTGGAACACAGTATCCTCTTACCTGTTGTATGAATGGGTGTGTTCATTAATTTTACAAGTACATGGGTTTCCCAAAACAATAAGAGGATTTTTAAAAATGTTTTTTTTGCTTCAAAAATGTTTATTGATTTACTGAATATAGGCGGGTGTTATCGAAGAGTTGCCAGGGCAAATCCCTGGATCCCAGCACCTAATGATGCCACTGAACATAGTATCCTGTTACCTGTTGTATGAAGGGAACAGAGTATCCTGTTATCAGTGGTTGCAACAATCAGCAAAGTAGGAACTGACTTCAGTAAATGAACTCGTGAGCAAAGACATGTGATCCTTTGGACCAGCAAGATGCAGGAACATGACCTAGAATGATATATAACTTAACTGAAGTTACTAAAGTGTAAAAGTAGGTCACAGTGTTGTAATTTGTGCAGGAGGATATTGTAGTGACTAGTATGAAAATAGATCCACAAGTAAAGATTCACAGCCAACAGCTAAATGCTGACATTAAATGCAAAGTTTAACTGTGATGGATGGATGGATGGATGGGTGGATTAATTAGCAAACTTTGGATCTACAGCGATGTAAAACGTGGTCAGAATGAACAAAGTGTACAATGTAGATCACAGTATTGCTATTTAGGCCGGCTGATTTTGTAGTTTCCAAAATATAACTTCACAAAAGTGCACATGACTCAGTAGCAAAAGGTGCACTTTGAAAGGAAATCAATGCTTAAGAATGATGGATGGATTGGCAGATGGATGGGTTGATGGACAGATGGAATAATGGATGGATATAGGGATGGATGGATTGTTGACCTTTTAGGCATGAATAAAATTCACCAGATTTTTAATCTCATCTTTGAACCTTATTAATTCCATTCAGTGTGGTTTGCATATCTCTAGCAAGATCCAGTTAAACCCTTAATACCATTTTAGTGCCTGGACTGCCTTCTTCAAGATTAGTTTGTGGTAAGTCCAAATAGTGCATACATTGTACTATTTTCTAGCATTAGTATACTTGCAGATCAGTTAATTCAGCATATTTTCACATATTTTACCACCTAATATTCAACATTACATACTGTTTTTGATTTTCTGTTTTGATTAACAGTACATAATGGAGTCTTGAATAATGCAGTGGTAGCACGCTAAATTTGCATGTATGCAATCCTAGGTTTGATAAAGGGCTCCAATCCATGCTTTCCAGTTCACACAGTAACTTCTTTAATTCCAATTGCTTTAAATCAAATTTGTTATATCACTTGATATTGATGACATCTTGGATGAATTTGATTTTCAGCACTCTCACTAATCATTTAGTGGTGTTATAGCTCCTAATTGTTGGACCCACCCACTGTCATTTCCACACAGTTAACTTGTTTAATTGTCAAGCAGATGTATCCAGCTTTATACTGACATAACCTTGGTGGAATTTGATAGCAGTTTCCTACATCATTGATTGGAATTATGGCTGCTGAATATTGGACCCCATTATATTTTGGTTTCAGCACATTTACACTCATTTATCATGTTATATTTTTTAACATAATTTTGTATGTAGATTGAAATTGATAAGATCTTATTTGGGTTTCATTGTCAGTGTTGTATGTCATCAATTAGTGTCATCTCTCCGGTGTACCTTAACTCATGTATTATATTACTATTGTCACCTGGCCCTTTCCTGTAAAATTTCACCGCTATTCTTTAAATGTAAAGCAGGGACATCAATTTCCTGCAGTATGCATCTTTTAAAAGGGTATTTGCTTATTCTGTTTTGGTCAGGTTTTTTTTATACCTAAATGAAGTAGAATTATTTGACATATAAATTTATGAGTCTCAATGCATGTAATTAAATGATTTATTTTGTACTGCCTCACTAGTAGGGCATACTGTGTTACTGTTGCCTGTACATCTTTATGTATGCCCATTGTTATGTCCATCTGTTTGTTCATTCATCTAGTTAGCTATTATATTAGGGTCAGTTTTCAGGCACTAGACATGGTGGGACAACCATGTTCAATGATCACATTTCCAAGTTAGCTTTGTTTTTAATGATGGTAATGATTACTGACATGCTTGTTCAGCTTGCAAGTACCTGGTAATTGTAATGGGCAAGAAGGTGGGAATTGATTCATGACTAGGGTATTCGAAAGCAAACTAGCATAGGACTTATACACTGTACCTCTCCCCCCTCTTACTCACTTTCTAATCTTGTGCTCTTGTATATCTCCAGTTTAGACCCAGATTGTATAATAGTTGTACAGACATAAATGATACATGCTTCACTTTCTATAAGACCTCTTGTACACTTAGTGGCACAGACTTCCACACCTGAGTTTCAGTTACTGAATTAACCTAAGACAGTTTCATGCAGAGAAATTAATCTTATCACATAAATGTTTAGCTTCAACATAAGTTGTATCAGTCTGATTTGCCAAAGAAATTCACTGTCAAGAAACTTTTGATGGTGACAGACTGTGTTACTATTATATGAAACTGGCAAGATAAGTCTTAAGGATAAGTCAACTGGAGCTGATGTCTCCTACCCTGGGGATACTAAGTTAGTGGTTAATCTTCATGTCTCTGCCTTTAATGTAGACAGTGGTATAGCAATCAAAAGAGGTGTGTATATGTGAATAATTGCACATGTTTATTAATAGGTGTAAGTACTGTAATTATCCTGGAGCATGGTTAGAATTTTTGTTTCACATTATTGGCTAGAGAGCATATTTGTGTCAGGGGGTGCATGTCCATGAGTACTTCAGCCTTAGTTGCAATCTAGGTGACTGTGACCAGTGTTTCACATTGGATTAATTGATTGATTAGGATTTTATGAATGGTAGATTATATTTGTACTGAGACAGTTGTAGTCACGTGCATTTCCCAGTGACTCACCACAGCAGCTAACCAGGCCTGATCTGGACAGGATTCAAACCTGCACCCTTCTCGTTGCAAGTCTTGAATACCAACCAAGGACCCATGGAAAATGAAAATAATTTTATTCTTTCTCAGTGTTTGCCTCTCAAAATAGTTTGCTTAAGAAAATGTGTTTTACTTTGTCGTCTGCAATTTTTATTTGATTTCATTTGATTGACTGTAGGGTTTTCAACTTGTCCTGCTGATTTAAACCAGTACTCAGTGCCAAATAATTTGCTGCTCTGTCAATGTCCCCCTTACTGACTATACTGACTGGATCACCCCACAGCCACCTACTGACTGTACTGAGTGGATCACCCCACAACCACCTACTGACTGTACTGACTGGATCAACCCCCAACCCCATACTGACTGTACTGACTAGATCAACCCCCACCCCCATACTGACTGTACTGACTAGATTAACCCCCAACCCTTTACTGACTGTACTGACTGGATCAGCAAATAATGTTCATAAACAGTTGCAGTCTGTTATGCTTTAGACAGTTTCTCTGGACTTTATACTTTTGATATTGTTCATGAGACTGACCTCTCATTTACATTCTGCTGTAGAGGGGCTTACAGCTATTTCACAGTATCTGCATATTCAAGTGTGCAGTTCTTAATAATTGTGGCAAACACAGTCTGCTCTTGGGATTTAACAGCTTGTATGTATTTTGCCATCAAGTTGATGTACAGTGTATTTTACTGTTTACATGTCTTTTGCCATCAAGTTGATGTATTGTGCTTTACTTTACTGTTTATATGTCTTTTGCATTGAAGTTGATATTCTGTGTATTTCACTGGCTGTATGTCTTTTGCCATCAAGTAGATATACTGTGTATTTTACTGTTCGTATGTCTTTTGCCATCAAGTAGACATACTGTGTATTTTACTGTTTGTATGACTTTGGCATCAAATAGATGTACTGTGTATTTCACTGTCTATATGTCTTATGCCTTCAGGTTGATGTTCTGTGTATTTTACTTTTTGTATCTCTTTTGCCTTCAAGTTGATGTTCTGTGTATTTTACTTTTTGTATGTCTTTTGCCATCAAGTAGATGTACTGTGTTGTTTTTCTGTTTGTATGTCTTTGCCATCAAGTAGATGTACTGTGTATTTTACTGTTTGTATGTCTTTTGTCTTCAAGTTGATATATTCTGTATTTTACTTTTTGTATCTCTTTTGCCATCAAGTTCATGTACTGTGTTGTTTTACTGTTTGTATGTCTTTTGCCACCAAGTTGATATATTGTGTATTTCACTGTTTGTACGTATTTTGCCATCAAGTCGATATACTGTGTTTTTGCTGTTTGTATGTCTTTTGCCATGAAGTGTTTTTACTGTTTGTATGTCTTTTGCCATCAAGTTGATATACTGTGTATTTTACTCATTGTATGTCTTTTGCCATCAAGTTGATATATTGTGTTTTCTTTACTGCTTGTATGTATTTTGCCCTCAAGTTGATGTACAGTTTATTTTACTGATTATATGTCTTTTGCCATCAAGTTGATATATTGTGTATTTCACTGTTTGTATGTATTTTGCTATCAAGTTGATGTATTGTGTTTTCTTTACTGCTTGTATGTCTTTTGCCATAAAGTTGATGTACAGTTTATTTTACTGTTTGTACGTCTTTTGCCATCAAGTTGATGTATTGTGGTTTTTTTTACTGCTTGTATGTCTTTTGCCATCAAGTTGATGTACTCTGTATTTTACTTTTTGTATGTCTTTTGCCATCAAGTTGATGTATTGTGTTTTTACTGTTTGTATGTCTTTTTACCATCAAGTTGATGTATTGTGTTTTTACTTTTTATATGTCTTTTGCCATCAAGTTGATGTATTGTGTTTTTACTGTTTGTATGTCTTTTGCCATCAAGTTGATGTATTGTGTTTTTACTTTTTGTATGTCTTTTGCCATCAAGTTGATGTACTGTGTTTTCTTACTACAGTAGAACTTCAGTTATCCAGCACCCAATTAACCATCAGTCTCTGTTAACCATCAGGGCATTGTACGTCAAAATATTAAAAACAGGTACATGTAGATATTATGATTTTTTGATGACCTTGTCTGTTGTATAATACTTTTAATGTACATACTTTATTATCCATCTATTCTCATATCTGTGATGGTCTCAGTCCTGCACCCTGACGGACAGTCAGAGTTCTACTGTATTTGTATGTCTTTTGCCATCAAGTTGATGTATTATGGTTTTTTTTACTGTTTGTGCGTCTTTTGCCATCAAGTTGATGTCCTGTGTATTTCATCTTAATCTACAGGAATGACTGTTCAAGTAGTTTTGTTTTGTGAATGCTGCATAATTCTCAACATATTGCTTAATTGAAATTATAAACAAATAAATTTAGAGCCATCAGTTGTCTTTTTTTTATTTCAATCAGTAAATTCAATAGTCTCAGGTTTTGTAATTCGTTCATGTCATACTCTAATACAGCGAGTCAGTAGAAGCATTACACATAAAGAAAAAAACTCTCTATATCAGTTGACTCAGTATATCATTATAATCAGCAGCTGCCAACATTTTAAACCAAATGGATTAAAATGCAATTAAATTAATTTTTGTAACATGAAAATATTGTTATGGACTGTTTTGAAAGTCTCTGATCCCCTTACTTGATTAACTGCCCAACAGTCCCGTAAGTACCGTCTGATATATTGAACTGGGTATGATTACATTATGAGTGTGCTCAGCTGTCAGCTCTTTGTTCATGCAGGACAAGTGAGTGATAATTATTGGTAACCAATCAAATTAAGAGAACAGAAAAAGTATCATTCCCCATTCATAGGTAACATGCTTTGCTTTATCAGCTAAGTTATTATTTGTGATTCAAGATCTTTATAAAGGATGAGGGACCTACCAATGGAGCCCCAGCAGGGGAGGTGTTTATTAATATTTTACCCATGTCTTTCAAGATCTTCAAAATGAAAATTATTCATTTTGTCAGCACATTCAAGGGTATTTTGGGCAAATTAGATAATAATTTTTGATTATGTGACTGACAGGCAACTCACTATGAATACAGGAGAGGTCCGATCTAGATCTCGAGAGACCCTCGGTGTCGGGCTGTCTACTTTTTGAGCACTGGCAATAGTATGTGCAGGAAAGGATACAATTTCTGGTTATTTCCACTCTTATAAAATTTATTCATGTAACTACCAGTTAAATGGATGTTTTTCATGAGGGCTTTCTGTGCATCTCAGTTTGCTCCATATACCCAAAAAGTAGAGTTATAGCCCTTGATTCTGTGTCCTATAAAGTTGTGATGTATAACAAGTTGGATTCAACTTCAAACAGCATAGACCATGACCTACAAATACACTATGTGCAGATAGTCTGTCATGTTTGCAGCTGGGTCAGTGTTGTTTGTTACTGTTTTATCCTGACAAACTGCATCGACCCGGATCAGCAGGTGCACTTTGCGATGACAGATCTGGGTTTATGCTCTTTGTAATTGGATCTTTTTAATGAGTATATTAAGTAACATATTTTCTCATGCATAACATACATAGCTGTTAACTGGGACCCAGATCTGATATCTGACATGGAATAATGGGTTTAGTCTGATAATTCTAGCTGTGATTGCTAGAGAATAGCACAAATTATGATCCTTTGACACATTATGCCATAACAGATCTGGGTCTGTGCTGTTTGCAGTTCAGTTTGTTTCCTGCACATGTATTATTTATACTCGCTTGTAAGTAAAGTCCAACTTCAAACTGTATAGACTCTGACCGCCAATTGCATAAAATGCTGGCAGGTCAGAATCTGTGTTGTTAATCTACTGATTACTCCTAACAAACTGCAGATACCCTGATCTGGTAGTGCATTTGGACCTGTGGAGTTTGCAGTTGGACTCGTAAGTGAGCATACACAGTAGCTTTGGCATACTATGCTTTATTTTGCAGTGACAATGACCATAACATTGTATAATTCACTATTGGATTAAAAAAATGCTTAATGAAAATACATGAATAGTGACATTTTTACAGAATTCATGAATTCTTACAAACTTCATATCTTTTCAGAATTCAGAGGGCGTGGAGAGCTTATGTTCACAGCAAAAAGGCTTCACTGGAGACTGATCTCAAATCATCAGCAGGAAAGGAAGAAGTAGAAAATAGTAACTCACAAATTTTAAGTGACAAAAGTTTATATGCAGTATCAAATGTCGATGTGACACAAGGTGAAGGAAATGCGACTATAGACAAGGAAGTTCATGCAGCACTCAATACTGAAATTGTTGAAACTTTATACTGCAGTCCAACAATAACATCTGATGAGACAGCAGAATTTGCTATATATTTTGAAAAGCAAAATGTACCTGCTATAAATTTTACAGAGAAACAATATTCATGTGAAGCAAGTGCAGTTCCGAGTTTATCAACATATCCAAAAGAAATTGCCGTGGATTTTATTGTGAACGATATTTGTATAGAAAATAGTGAACAAGGAGATAGGAAGTTGGATTGTGGCATTTTGGAGAGAAAGTTTGATAAATCTGATAAAGATTACCAGCTGAGACAACAAAGGAAGCAGAATTTACTATGCAAGGCACAGGAATTTGCAGATTTAAAGAAATCTAACATACATGCAAAACCTTTAGATCTTTTCATGAGTACACAGTTAGATGTACAGTGCCCTCATTCAGAAACTGCTGATTCTTCAGATATGGAAAGTGAACATCATTTATTAGAGATGAAACATCACATAGTAGAGAGATTGAAAAGTGGAGGTTGTGATGAAAATGAAAATAATATGAAGTCAGTCACTGCTGATAAATTTTTAGATGCAGGGACATGTGGAAAAATGTCTGACTCCACAAATGCAAACATTCCTTTCTCCCCCAAACTATGCATCCATACAAACATTCCATCGGCAAGTGATGATAAGATGCAAGAAAACCAAATCCTTCCCAATCAGCAGAAGGAAGATAACTTTGCCAATACTGTGAATAAGGAATTTGATGATGCCAATGATACTGCTAAAAATTTTGCCGAAAAATTAAAAAGTCCTAGAAAAGGATGTGGACCTAAGAGGGATAACTCAACAGAAGGGGCAGATAATTCAGACTGTTTTGATGTTTATAATATAGAGTCTACTGTTCCTCATTTGGACTGGGCAACCATAGAGAAGAGACTGCAGGAAGCAGCTGAGGAGGAAAAGAATAGGCAGAAGGTAGGTCTTAATTTTCTTGCTGGCGATAGAAAATTTTGAGTTCAAGGTGAAAATTTTGAGTTCAAGGTGAAATTCATATCCATGGTGGAACATAATACACCACTCATTCATTTAATGTACTATGATAACTTGTGAGCCAGCTTATAAAGCAAAGGTTGGTACGGATGACATTTTTATTCTTACTGGAGAGGCAAAAATATACTTCTGTTTGTTGGACATGATAGATTACAATAAAAATTAGTAATGAAAGCAGGATGCATCAATAATTTATCATTGAAAACAGCAGTTAGAGCACTTTAATTTAGGATGGACATCATGAAATTCGCAATTTTAACACAAGAATAAGTATTTTATAAGAATGTCTTTGACAAATATATTTTCTCAATAAATAACACAATATACGGCAAAATATTGTTAAATGAAAATGTTGAGAAATGTCTACTGGTGGCAACACTAAGCAAAAAAAAAACAATTAAGGAAGACTTGTCAGGTAAATTTCATTACTGAGTTTCTTTTTTAAGTTGGTTTCATTTTAATCATTAGAAATGTGACATGCCCCCTTCTGTTCCGACATGGAGTCAGCAGACAGTCGCAGCAGTGCCAAGAGCACTTACGTGAAAACTTAATTAAGTGCTTGCTTGGTGGCTAAACTAGATTTATTATGACAACTATTGAAAACTTAATTAAGTGCTTGCTTGGTGGCTAAGCTAGATTTATTATGACAACTATTGAAAACTTAATTAAGTGCTTGCTTGGTGGCTAGGTAGATTTATTATGACAACTATTGAAAACTTAATTAAGTGCCTCCTTGGAGACTAAGCTAGATTTATTATGACAACTATTGAAAACTTAATTAAGTGCTTGCTTGGTGGCTAAGCTAGATTTATTATGACAACTAATGAAAACTTAATGGTACGTTGGTATAATAACATGAGCTTATTAACACATTACTTTGTTTCTACTAGTTACAATACGTGAAAGGTGTCAATATCACAGTAACATCTGTATGTAGTGTCAACCAAATTTCTTGTTATAATAACACACTGTAGACAATTCCTAAGTTTCTCAGTTGCCTTGTCCATGGATTTTCCTTAAAAATTTGTGGTGAAGCATTAACATAATAAACTTGTAGATTTTAATACAATCCACACATTTTTGTCTTTTCTCTTTTTTCTGTTTCTCAAGGTTATTTGTTGATTTGGATGCTGTTTTTATAACTATACCATTGCTGTGAGTCTACTGTTAGTACAAATAATATAGGGTTTTACATAGTGACGTACTGTCAATGAATTGACGTTTAAAATTGCAATCTTGAGTGATTACTCAGATTGCAACTCTTATAGAAAGTTTGGTTCTGTTGATTTATGAATTTAATTCAAGTTATGAAGCTTTAGTTTGTCGCTTTCAGGTTACAGTGCATGCACATGTTAGAACCTTTTAAGGGATGCAGCTCTAATTTTTCAGAGACATAAATTTGTGAGTACTGCATATCAGCTTTATATGTATTAAAAGTCTGTCATCAACTTTGGACTTTAATTGACTTTTTTAGATCTAATATTCATAATTATTAATATCCATTAGATGTTAAGGACAATTGAGATTCTAGTTCTCATGTATAACAAAGTTGTAAGCAAGCCACCACTCCTACAGGTAGTTTCAGTCTCCCTTACTCATTCGTGCCCTCCTCTATGCCACTGTCGATGCTTATGGACCTGAGTTTAAGGACTTGTCACTTGCAAGTTATTGAGGGAGAAGTGTAGCAGGGTCTTCAGTGGAACTCTTGATAAACCTTAGTTGATATTTCTTAGCTTCCTATTACAATAGTTAGGGCTGCATAGTAGCAGAGATGTCAACCAGTCAAGATTTTATTGCAAAATTTGTTATGAAAATTTAGCATTCAGATTTATATTGATGAGATTCAAAAATAAAATAAAAAAATGTTATTTAATAACATTTTAAATAGGAATTTTCTCAGTGGACTTTGGTTTGGAGTAAAGTCCTTTGGAATTAGTATTATAAACTGGCAAATAGAATAGTTTTTCAGTGTTGAAAACAATGTACTAGTAAAACAGAAAACTAAACTGAGCTACCTGAAAAAGTTTGTCCTCCTTTATATGCATGTCTGCAAGCCTTCATTTGTAATTGCAGTTGTGAATTAGTTGAAATTTGTCTGTTATCATGTACTGTTTTCTTGACAAATATCATAAAACTTTCACAAATGCATCTGACTCAAATTGAGGTTATTAAATAAATGGAAAACCAATAGGATAGGCAAAGTCACACAACTGACTTGCATTGTGGGATGTTATGTGCATACAATATACTGAGATGTGATGTCATTGTGATTTGTTGCAAAATGGCATGTGTATGTGTTCTAAGGAGTGCTTTATTGATCAGGTGAACAGAACTTCTTTCTTTTTCTTTTTGTAATTGATTTCTCAGGACTAAACATATTTCCATAATATGTTGCATACATTTAACTGTTTTGTAGATTGAAACAGCAGTATTTTGAATACGTTTGTTACATTTTGAGAGCAAACTTCAATAGCACCTCCTTTTGTTGGATAAATTTTTTTAAATCCATGTTTTTGTGACCCAAGTGCGTGTTTATCATGAATGAGTGAGTGAGGGAGTGATTGGTTACAGTGAAGCACACACTGGCATCAATCCCATGCCAACTAATAAAAGCCCTTAGCACTTTTCCTCAGGTGTCCAGACAAACAACACCTCAATCATTCTGCTTTTGTAGAGGCCTATAGTGATGGTCATAATTTGAGAGAATTGTAACAAACATTTGTTGATTTCCGATCTTTTTTTTGGTAAGGCTATCATTGATGTTATCAAGCTGATATATTGAAATACTGGCGTATGGGTTGTGTATCGTATTTATTCTGTTGTGTTTTAATATTGTATATTAAGTATTCATTCTGTTCTGTTTTAGGTTTTTATCAGTATGTTTCCTGTTGGTTAATAAACCCCATGACCAGCAAGTGTTGTAGTTATTTCTATTTATACAATGCCCGGCTCACATTTTTAAAGCATTAAGTAATGTTTGTATCAGTTTTGGATGTATTGATTTGTATATTTAAGTACAAATTCGTATTCATGACTTCCAGTGACATGACATCAGAAACTGTTCGGACTTCCTCTAAGGAAAACAACATAGGTATAGTCCATTGCAGCAGCAACCAGCTTTGCCAGTTACTAGCCTTTGGCCAGCAATTTAGCTATGAATATAAAATAAACCCAGTTGTTTAGATGTATTTTCCAGGTTATAAAAATAAATGAAAAATAGTGAAAATGAACAAAAGAGGATGAAAATGAAACAAAAAGTAATGAAGCTTTAGTTTGCACTGACTTTGTACGTGTGAATAGATTTACAGGAAGATGAAACATAATTGTTTCGAAAGCTTGTTACCAATTAAGAACATTGATCCATTCTGGACCAGCTGCTCAGATTTAAAAAGACTGATGTAATAATTCTTAATAAGCATTCTGAGTATCTTCGTTTGGCATCTCTGGACCAGTTACAATTGAGCATCGTGGTTTGGCATCTCAGGGCCAGCTAAAATTGAACATTGTGGTTTTGCATCTATGGGCCAATTAAAATTGAACATTGTGGTTTGGCATCTCTGGGCCAGCTAAAACTGAAAATTGTGGTTTGGTATGTCTGGGTCAGGTAAAATTGAAGATTGTTGTTTGGTATGTCTGGGCCTGTTACAATTGAACATTGTGGTTTGGTAACTCTGGACCAATTAAAATTGAACATTGTAGTTTGGCATCTCTGGGTCAGGTAAAATTGAAGATTGTTGTTTGGTATGTCTGGGCCTGTTACAATTGAACATTGTGGTTTGGTAAATCTGGGCCAATTAAAATTGAACGTTGTAGTTTGGCATCTCTGGGTCAGGTAAAATTGAAGATTGTTGTTTGGTATGTCTGGGCCTGTTACAATTAAACATTGTGGTTTGGTAACTCTGGACCAATTAAAATTGAACATTGTAGTTTGGCATCTCTGGGTCAGGTAAAATTGAAGATTGTTGTTTGGTATGTCTGGGCCAGTTACAGTTGGAGTGCTTTAACTTTTATACTGTTATATTAATTTTTCATGCTTATCATCAGAGATGGAATCTCTGATGCACTGCACACAATCTGTCAATGTGTATGGATAATTTTCCTCCTATACTTCTACACACCACTACATTGTGTCATATCCAGGTGGTAATATGTACTGAGGTCAGTGATTCATCGTTCTGACAGAATTAGATCATAGAAGATGAGTTGCCTCCTTTTCTGGACAAATATACTTGTTCTAGATATGCCATAAATTGGCCAGGAAGATCCCATTCATGGCTTTCTTGTTTTGTGTAATGCAGTCAAAACTACCACCCAGATCATAGTACTGATGCCATCCAGAGCATAAGTACACTGGATAGCCACTTAATTGCATTCATCAACCTTTACATTAGCAGTAGATGGCAACATAAACTTTTATTAAAATAGCTCCAAAATTTACAAGGTCCACAGAACGTGCATGGAGTAAAGCATTTAAAAGGCAATATATTTGTATGAGAGAGAGAGAGAGAGAGAGAGAGAGAGAGAGAGAGAGAGAGAGAGAGAGAGAGAATAAAGGGAAATAAATCATGCTGCACTCTTTTTCTTCCTAGTTTGCACTTCATTTATCTCCCCTGCTATCCCTATGCTTTACACAGAACCAGACATTGATAGATTTTGTCTGTAATGCTTTTATTATGGCTGATTGTAAAGGGGAGGCACTCAAAATATAGATTTGTATTTATTATCTCCTCCTCAGCCTAATTTATTCCAACATTAACATTGTTGACTTAACATTAAACTTCACAGTTTTGTGCTGATGATAAATCATGTGATAGTTGTCTGTTGTTATATTAAATATTACTTGCTGTTATATATCGCTGTGGCAAATTATGTGGTTATTTATCATGGACTTTCTTGCAAAATACCAGGTTAAAACTCACAATTAAATGTTAGTAAAATAAAAGTTTGTGTTTTATTATGAGAAATAGATGTAGTTGTATTGTATTTTTGTCAAGTCCCCAAAAATTACACAATTACTAGATGACTTAAATGTGAATAAACTCAGCTTGTTGCAGCAATTGTGTAGTTAGTTTGATTGTTTAGTATTTTGAGGCTATAGTCCAATTAGCTTTCAGTAATGACTGAATAAGTAATTTGAGTGACGTCTATTGTTTGAGTGATTGATCAGAAAGATCTGATTACTGAGTGATTGATAAGAATATATTCTATAACTGATTATTGAGTGATTGATGAGAATCTATTCTAGAACTTATTATAGAGTGATTGATGAGAATCTATTCTAGAACTGATTATTGCATGATTGATGAGAATCTATTCTAGAACTGATTATTGAGTGATGGATGAGAATCTATTCTAGAACTGATTATAGAGTGATTGATGAGAATCTATTCTAGAACTGATTATTAGTAGTATATGGGGTTACCGTAGCGTCAATGGGAATTAGCATTACAGACCCCCCCTGGGCCAGTATAGCGTCAAGAAATAAAATCTCACCCTGGGCCAGTATAGCGTCAATGGAAAATTAGGTAGAGGGACTAGAACACCCTGGGCCTGTATGGCGTCAATGGAAATTTTGTAGAGCGGCGACTAGTAGACTGTGGGTTTGTATAAGCGACAGGTGGCATGACGTCACACTGGTAACAATGTAGCAAAAAGAGAAGTACTGTGACGTCAGGCTACCTGAGAGAGGGCTAGAGACAAACACGAATCAAGAGCGTTCGTGTTTTTTAGTAGAGGAAGGGTTTTATATATATTCGTTTAGGGTGGAGATAAAATGAAAATTAAGATCTTTTCGAGGCATTGGAAGTGGCCCTGAAAAGGGCCTTTGGTTTTCTTCTTTGTCTTCTTCTAAGTTCTTCTTTTCCTCCACCAACTTCTTATTTTCTCTCCTACACTTTTTTGACTTCCACTTTTTGTCTTCTTCTCATTCTTTTCCTCCTCCTGTTTTTCCTTCTCCTCCTCCTTTTCCTGTTTCTTCCTTTTTCATTTTCTTCTTCCTTTTCAATCTTTTCATTCCATTCTCTCATCCTTCTTTTGTCTTCTATATCTTCTTTTTCATCCTTTTCAATCCTAATCATTTCATTTAAGATCTCCTTTCCTCTCTTTAAATTATTTATCTCCATAGTCAATCTATGGGGACTATATGCCCCAAACTGCATTCTTACTAACATTTCCTCTACCATAGCTAGTGTGTCCACCACCTCCTGCAATCTGAGCATTCGTTCCCAGTTACTTGCCATGGCTGACTATTCAGTGTTGAATGGCGCGAATGACGAACGCTATACTTTTATATACTTCAAGCACGGACGTGAAGGAAAACATCCCTTACACTCACTTCACATACAATTTACTATCCTCACCAACGAACGAGCAAGCATAAAACACACACATTATACTATCACACCAACGAAGGAAGAGAAGAAAAACACACACAATATACTATCCACACCAACGAACGAGCAAGCATAAAACACACATTATACTATCCTCACCAACGAACGAGCAAGCATAAAACACACACTATACTATCCTCACCAACGAGCGAGCAAGCATAAAACACACACTATACTATCCTCACCAACGAACGAGCAAGCATAAAACACACACTATACTATCCTCACCAACGAACGAGCAAGCATAAAACACACACTATACTATCCTCACCAACGAGGGAGCAAGCA